>NNCF01129100.1:33920-45056 GCA_002313205.1 Laupala kohalensis | reverse complement strand
CATCATCAAAAACCACAAAATTGTACTTTTTGCTGATGACACAAACATCTTATTCCATGCCAAAACTGCTGAAAACTTACTTAACACTACCAAATCCACTATCACCACCCTAATCCAATGGTACCAACAATATAAACTCATAATAAACACTGACAAAACTTGCATTGTTTCCTTTCAAAATCCTCATTTATCTAAACAGCACACACCTAACATCGAATTTAATGGTAAACACCTCAACTTTAAACAAACAACACAGTTTCTGGGACTTACTATACAAGATAACATGAAATGGAACTGCCACCTAGAAACAATGAATATGAAACTCTGCACAATAAACTATGCCATCAGAGTTCTAACAGCAAATTGCACAACAGATACCCTTCGAACAGTATATTATGCAAATGTCCATTCCATTCTAAAATATGGTATAATATTTTGGGGACAAGCACCAGAAACAAAAACTTTTTGTTTACAGAAGAGAATAATACGAACAATTACCAACACTAATAAACTTTCTACATGTAAACCATTATTTGAAAAGTTGAAAATACTTCCACTGCCATGCATGTACATTTTTGAAACTTTAAACTTCGTAAAAAAGGATATACTAGACAAAGGACCACTCTATAGATTTAATTCCACAGTTCATGTTTACAACACTAGACAGGCCAGAGATATCCATCTACCACAGATAACATCCACTCTTAGCCAAAAAAGCACTTATAATGCAGGTATACAGCTATATAATGCATTACCACTAAACCTAAAAAACATCAATACACTGAACCCATTCAAAACAAAACTCAAACAATTCTTACAACAGAAACTCTACGACAGTGTAGAAGAATTCCTTATTGACAATAACTAATGTATGGTCATACAATCTGTTGCAAGTGATCATTAGAACAAAGATGCAAAAGGTGACCCATGATGCCGGAAAAGATCTAACAACATTAAATTCCACTGTTTTAGTATAAATAGGACCTTGACTTATATTAATAAAATAATAGAACTTCTATCATAAATATCTAGTAACTCTGGCCTAAATAAATATTAATATTCTGTAATAGTAGAAAAGAATTGTATTTTGTGTTAATTTCTACTTAACCTAAGTTAAATGAATATGGTTAAATGAATCAAAATTATTATAATGTTATTATTCTTATATGTAAATATTATTGTTATTGTTGTTAGTACTATGACTCGCCATACATCATGGTTATGAACGATGTGGTTCAATAATATTATTATATTATTATTATTAAACATATTTTTATGTCATTAATATTATCACTTGCTTACCTCCCGCGACATTCCTCACATCTGATCACTAATATCTATTGATAATGTTTATCATATTCAATGTTCAAAACCGTTGTAAATCAAACCACGCATTACACATATTATGAAGAACTTTAGCATAGAGAGCAACATGCCAACAATAAATAGCAGAGTATGCTTATTGAGTGAGATATTTATCGATGTCTGCCGTGATTCTACGCTATGTTTTTTATAATTTCATAATTGGTTTTAAAATAATCTAGCTAATATTTTGGTACCAAAGTACGTTAAAAACATTCTTCAGTTACGCTAAAAACAAATCACGTGTAAGTTCGTTTCTTTCTGAGAACTGAAGATTTGCAGTCGTACAAAATTCAATTTCTCTTTTACAAAATAGTATGACTTCTTTTTTTTAGTTGATAAAGAAAAAAAATATCCATATTTTATTTTGACTGAAGAAATCCTCGTTTTGTCGCACTGTACATGAACGCAATGCTTAAAGCAGGGGTGGCCAACCCGCGACCCGCCTTGAACATTTTTCCGGCCCGCGAGATTCATCAGACTTTAAAAAAATATATTTACTTTATAATGGTCAAAGTAATGAAAACCAATGTATTAAAAAATACATTATTTGTGCTTCCATATATTCAAAAATTAACTGTTGAAATTATGAGAAAAAATTAACTTTGATTTTAAAATAATATTCTTGCGAATGTATGACAGATATTACCTGTTTTATTTATGAGTTTCCAGTTATGAGTTCGCAGAATACAATTTAATTATTCTCATTTAATTAACTCATGATGCGTACAGTTGATTGTTGATAGCAGAGCAGACCAGACTCTCAGTTTCAAGTAAAAATTTGCTTTTTGTTTCGTTTTGTGTGATGTGACTGCAGGATAATTAGTTTAATATACCTGTACTTCAACAACATATTAAAAACAATAGCCAGGCAATAACTCCTATTAAATTAAAAATGACTTTTAATTTAACTATTAAAAATAGATATATTTAATATCTCCCATATTTACAGTATGACTGCAAAGAAAAGAAGAATAGTGGACGAAAATAGAAAGTATAGCGAGGAATAGGAAGAAAAGTACTTTTTCCATAGTTTAAAATACAAAATTTTTGTGTTTAATTTGCTGAGAGGTCGTTGGTTTATTTAAGGAATATAATGTTAAGAGGCATTACGAAACAAAACATAAGGATTATTTGAAGTTCGGTAAAGAAGTGACACAATCTTAGCTCAAGGATTTAAAGTCGCAATTAAAGGCTCAACAAAAAAATGTTTGGTGCAGCATTACAGCAACCTTCCAATATTGTTAAGGCAAGCTATTCTGTTTCATTTTTGATTGCAAAAGAAAAAAAATGAAAACTTTTTCGGACGGTGAATTTGTGAAAGACTGTTTGGAAGCTGTTGTGAAGGATATTTTGCCTGATAAAAGTAAACTGTTTTCGAACCTAAGCCTATTACGGCAAACTGTGTCGTCGAATTTATAACACTTCAAATGAAATTATCTTAAAACTACACGACAAAATTCGATATTTCAAATATTTTTCCTTGACATTTTGCATTTCAGACTCAGCTTGTAGTGTTCCTTCGTGGAGTAAATGAATCATTTCATGTAACTGAAGAAATGTTAAATTTGATAAGTTTAAAAGGTACAACAGGAGAAGATATTTTCCATGCTGTTGAAAACTGTTTATGCGAAAACAACTTGAATTTGGAAAAACTTTCTGGAATATCAACTGATGGAGCACCTGCTATGAAAGGGAGCTAAAAAATTACTAATCGATAATTACTAATCGGTTACTAACAAAACTAGTAACCGCTCCAAAAGAGAGGATTTAATTATAATCCACTGTTTGATTCATCAACAAAATTTATGTGCCCAAGTATTATCGATGGATCATGTTATGCAAGTAGTTATAAAAACAATGAATTACATTCGATCACATGCACTTCCGCATCGACAATTTAAGGAGTTCCTGAAAGAATTACATTCTGAATATGGTGACGTTGTATGCTTCAGTCAAGTCAGATGGTTAAGTCGTGGAAGATGTTTATGAGTATGAGCGGTTTTATGAGTTACGAGAAGAAATTGACTTGTTTATGAATGACAAGTAAAGACCTTTACCAGAATTAAGAAATGATGAGTGGTTATTGGATTTATGCTTTTTAGTGGATATTGTCGAAAAACTCATCCAATTAAATATATCATTGCAAGGAAAAGATAACCTTATAATCTATACATTTAATCTCATCAAAGCATTTCAGAAGAAATTGTTGTTATTTGAATCGCAATTAAAAAGTAATAACGCTCACCACTTTCTATTGTTGAAAGAATTTAAGAAATCAAAATGTAACAATTACATTAAATATGCAAAAGAAATAAGAAAACTTACAGCTGCGTTCGAGAGCTGATTCAGTAATTAGAGTTAGACAAATACAACAAAATTTTTAAAATATATTCATCTCCCTTTCATGTTGAAATCGAGTCGGTCCCAGAATATGTTGACTTACAGTGCAATATTGAATTAAAACACATTTTTGAAACATCAGAATCAGAAATAGATTTTTATAACATGCCACAAAAGAGAAGTTTTCCAATTTGAGAAATCTGACACAAAAAGTAGTTAGCGCTTTTGGTTCAACTCACACCTGCGATTCTTTGTTGTTGTGTGTGTGTGTGTTTTTTTCCCCCTCGAAAATGAAATTGACCAAACACAAAGCACGCTCAAATATAACGACGGACGCTAACCTGCAACACCAGTTACGATGTGCAAATACCCAAATTGAGATCGATTTGCGAAAGCTAAGTGAAAGAGTGGAGAAACAAATATTGCACTACTAAAATAAATATTTTTTAATGATTTCATTTATATTTATATATTTTTTATATTTCATTTATATTTAAATATTTTTTATATTTCATTTTCAGTGTTATATTTTTTTTACAATGTGCATTTAGTATAATTATTATTATATTATCTATGTTTACATGTAAGAATAATAGTAAACACAATAATAATAACTCATTATGTTTCAATTTTTCACTCCAAAAAAATGTATGTAGTGGGTCTAAATCTAATATGGGGATATATAATTTTATATGCGGCCCGCGGAGTTACGATGCATTTCCAAAGTCGCCCGCAAAATCATTTGGGTTGGCCACCCCTGGCTTCAAGAGTCTCCGCCTACGCTTCCGTCTGGAGCCCTTTTCGATAATGGGATCTCCGTGACACCGCCCTTCATTTCGGGAGAACGGATACTCGGATATGCGAGGGATTGGAAAAGACGGAGTAACCATGCTTGGCTCATGGAAATTGGTGTTATGAAACACAAAATGAGGATCCGGTAGAAATTATCGAGGTTTAACGTTGTAAATCATGAAACAGTTTCAAATGGTAGACATGTAAAGTAAATGCATTTTCTTGTAGTTCATTATTCGAAAATAAAAATTATCTATTACTTGCTTCTTGACGCAAAGATTCGTCTATCAAGATTCAATCTTTTGTTAACGAATAATTATTTCTACTTATTAACATTGTGGATTTTTCAAATACTTTTAAATAAAACTTCAATAATATTTATTTCTTTTTCAACATGTATAAAATTGTATGTGAACCAACCAACTGTTCTTTTAATCGCTGCCCTTAACGAATTTCGATTGCATGTACAAATAGCCACAAATTTATGTGATCTTTGTGATTCAGGTTTAAGAATACTTTTCTTAAAGTAAAAATATATCACGTCCTCATGATTTCATATCGATATTTCTGTGGAGTTAAATCACCTATCGTGACGAGATCGTTACCTATCGTTAGCTACCAAGAGTACCGACGTTCTACTAAACTTGAAGATGAATTGCTCTCTGGTATTGTGTCAATGTCTGAAATCGTCATTTTCACGAATGTGCCTCCACACAGACACACACAATCGTTTGTTCCGTACGTGTGCGCTTAACTTATTTCCGTTGTATGGAAGCATCGCAGTGCGTCGTCGGCGACATGAAGGTTCCAAAGAGACGGTCTCCCGCTCCTTGCCAGACGACTCATAAATTCCCGTGAGCGGTATCTCCAATTCGGAGGCTCGCCCCCCACCTCCACCCCACCCCACCTTTTGCGATACGGGAGCGACATGCTTCCAAAAAGAAGAGGCGTCGGCTGCGGTTTGGGAACGGAGGATAGGATCCTCGGCTGATCCATGGGAAACAGGAGATGTTGATGTCTGCGTGGTGACAGGGGAGAAAAAAAGTCTGAGCAGGGGTGTCAGTTCAAATTTTCGTTGGGGAGCGGCAAGCGCAGAGCACAATGTTTGCTAGATTTTGAGATATTTAGTACCATCACTACATTAAAAAATACTACCTTTCTTGGTAGATTTGTAATGTTTTTAATCTACCAAGGTCGTATTTTTTATTATAGTGAATATCAAAGAAATTTATTTATTCGAAACTTCAAGACCAGTGTTTGTAGAGGATGGATTTCTCATTCAAATGAGGAATATTCATGGAGACGAGTGTCATCAGAAGTCAAAGACATTGATGAATTTGGTAGCCAAACGCGTGTCACAAAATCGTGCACACAAATGAAACTCCGTTTCATTAAATTTTTAATGTAATTTTCTTTTTTATAACTAATGAAAGTTGAAGATAGAGACAGAATTTATGTGTGAACCAGAAAAATTTATCTGCGAACTGCAAATTAGTGGTCCGCGAACCACCGGTTGGTGAACCCTGATTTATTAAAAGCAAAATTGGCCTCTACTTAATAATACTTTCACAGATACTTCTCCATCAGTTCTTCTAGCTCTATTCGTGCTGAATCCTAGCTTCCGAACTTCATTTCTGTCTTTATTTGAACTAGTCATTTCTCACTAAAATCCAATAGAATCGTCGGCAAATGCGCTTCCAGGAAATCAATATCACGAAACATGAAAAAGAAATCTCCAAATTTTTCAAATAACAAAGGGAAAGAGGTTCACAATAAGGCTGCATGACAGAGTTTGCGAGGGAGTGTATCACGATTGAGTTCTCACTATTTGAGTTGGCCCGACATTAATTTTGAGTAACCTAACGAAGGAAAACCAAAGCTTACATCTACTTTGAAAATCTCATTTATACTTAAAAGAAATGATTTATCGTGTTTCGATATTGTCTTATTATGCACTATCAATTTTATTCTCTTCAATTTCCACCTCAAACTGTTTGAACGCTGTGGTAGCCCCTTGTTTTCTTCCCAAAGCAATCGACCTTAATGTCTCACAGTAATGCGATATCTTGTTTTTGATAACTTTTAGTTTGTCTGATAATGAAACACTCATTTGAAAGGGATCGTCCGCAGTGGCGGATCTATGGGGGAGGGGGCTATAGAACCCCCCATGGGACCTGAACTCTTACCAGTAAAATTGAAGTTGATAAATGGAATACTTTGTAAACCATTTGTTACCAGATTAATAAATGTTATTAGATATAATTGTTGGTGTTATTCATAATACCATTTTAATAAAACTAATAATATTAATAAAACTAATTACTTTAATAAATAATTTTTGTTGTTATTAATAATACCAGATTGTTACTTGTTAATTATTTATTTGATGCATTTCATTTAAGGTAATATTTCTAAAATTTGTGTTGTAAAACCATAATTTTTAAACAAAAATGGCCCTCGGTTACCCCCCCCCCTTGATTACGGTCTAGATCCGCCGCTGATCGTCCGTATGAAGGGTTTCTTTTTTTTCAACTCTTTCTTTCCATGATGACCCGTAGTAATTGAAGAATAGCAATTAAAAATGCACTCATTGGGTGGAGAATAAAACGATGCGCCTGATCGTTGTGCTACCCGGGATAAGTGCTTCCTGTTTCTCATCCGAAAGGTTGCGTCAGGATCTGTGCATAGGGGTCATATACGTTAAACGGCAATTCTGTCCTTAATTACTACATAACTCATTTTGCGGTTATGTACGTAGATATTTAGCGTTCAAATCCTAATTTCTTAAGTCTCAGGAAAGATAATTCCTTGAATCACATGAAAATATTCTGTCATTGATGACCTAATATTGTTACTACTTAAATAATTGTTTGATTTTGCATCAAATAATGAATTTTTGATGTGAACATTCTCAGCATCTATTTCTATACTGATTAACTATAAGAATTAGTTTTATTGTCAAAGAATCTGTCAATTTGTGTAAGTTCAAGACGAATTTAACTTTAAATAAAAAGTTCATCACAGCATTTTCATTGACTACAATAAAAACAAATTACAAAAAGAAGATAAGAAGATTGTACTTATTTAACAAGGATTCTTTTTATATTGAGTACTAATTATATGTGAACGAAAGTTAATAGATGTAAACAATCATTAGTTTGAATTGAATATAGACTGAATGCGTTACGAGGGATTTTGAGGTAAATGCAATGATGTATACTCAACAATAAAATCTTCAATTGTATCAACTTCATTTATCGTTGACTTTAATATCATTTCTTATCAACATTATTGTTCAGGTACATAGAGAAGACTAACAGTTTCCCAGAACATTAAAATCCAACAGAATTTTTACTTACGCTGTACCGACAGTATAGCAATATCCGACAGTACTTTTTACTTCAGAATCCGACATGACATAAAACCCTTTAGGTAATCGAGGCTGTAACATAAGGTATGAGATCAGCGAGGAACTTCGGAGGTGATGGCGGCGGTGAAAGCGACATGCTCACGCGTAGTAGAGACCGCTAGCGGACCCGAGTGAGTGCAAAGGGTTGTTCCTCACCGCTCCACGAAACCGATTCCATAGCTCTGAAGTACTCCATCAGTCACTCACTAAAACGCGCAGGTTCCCCATATTGCCGGACCGCTAAAGTGTATACCACTGGTCACAGCCGGACCTATATAACTAAGGTTCTAAACAGGGAAGCATAAACATGACGCCATTTGACTTGTAAAATACAACCACCAAATGTTCTTCAGCTGTTTTAGAATATTTTAACGATAATTGTACATGCAATTCATCAATTATTCAAAATAAATAAAATTAATTTGAAAACCTAATCGAATATTGCATAGATGGGCAATTAATTTAGAACGAACTATCGATTGATATTAACCGTTCTCTGAAAAAAAAATTATGTAAACAATAATTATTTTATGGAATTATGAACAACTATTTGATGTTAGAGACAGTTCTTTACTCGAGAAAATATTTATATAAAAATAAGGGGGAAAATGAGGAAAGGTGGAAGGAGGTATAGAACACCACAAAAATCTCGCACATGACACCGGGACAGTTTAGGTCGGAAATGCTCATACGTCGCAGTTTTGGACGGAGCCCTTAGGAAGAAACAACACGAAAAAATTAAGCGTACTGCAATCCACGTCTTTATGAAAACTTATGGTCATTCTTATGTTTGATATTTATGATGTTCATTCCTTCTCTTCAATAAGATTGCTCCTATAGAAAATCTTAGGCTCATGCCTTAGAGAATTTTGCCAACTCAGAGCTTGGGGTAAAGACAGAAAAGAAATTGTACTTATGTAAACTTGTGAAATTTTTGATTAAATTTTCGAGTTTTGTTTGTGTATTATTTTTCTGATAGATATACTGAACATGTGAGCGAGTAACATGCATATCAGTGGCATGCACTGATATCCCTATTTATTTATTTTATAATTGTGAAAAATATTGATCAGTTGGTTGTGTGATACTCTGGTGTTCAGTTTTATTGTCCATTTTTACGCCTAGTATTCAGTATTCTTTTTCTTCAGATCCCTTTGTCTTCTTGGTATCACACTTTGTTCCAATAATCCTATTCGCCAATTGATCCCCAGGTGTTAGTTATTCCTCCCATACGTGTTAACTTGTTGATCTCTCTAATTGGCTGTTTTGTTTAGCATCAGTGAAATGTCCTTCCGAACCTACTCCCGGGATTCCGAAGATCTGCCTTGCCCCCTCCGAAACTGCTCTTTAAAGGGAGCCAATCATTCACATATAAGAAGCCATCAATAAATTCAGGCAGTGGCGGATCTAGACCGTACTCAGGGGAGAGGGAGGCTAATCGGGGAGCATTTTTGTTAAAAATTATGGTTTTATAACACAAATTTCATAAATATTTTATTTAAATAAATCTACCAAATAAATAATTAACAATCTGGTATTATTAGCGATAACAATTATTTATTGAAATTATTAATCTGGTTTTGTTAATTTTATTAATATGATATTAATAAAATTCGGATTACAAATAAGAAGAAGAGGAGGGAGAAGAAGGAAGGTGGCAGTTTCAAAGGAATTCACTTTCACATCCAGAGGATTATATGCTATTGTCTCAACGCCAAACAAAGGGTGGGGGGGGGGAATGAGGAAAAATGAAATATATCCTTAAGTACTTTACCTCTGTCTGAAACCTTCCCTAATTTCTTCTTTCATTGTGAGACATGAAAAGTTCTGTCATTCTAAAACCAGCAACGATCGTCACTGTCGGCACTTTCTGTTATGTTTCTTTTTTAATAACTATAGAACGTCTACAAAATCGGCTGTCAGATGAAGATTACGTCCAAATGTTATAAAATCGCAAGTTACGTTTATATATAATGAAATCGAATCTGCAAACTACAAGGTATTAAACTGCTTTTCTGCTGTTCCTCGATCAATTATTTCCAGTACGGACTCATTTCGATTGGATGGTCAGTCGTTGATTTCATTGTGAAAAAAATCAAGTTCTTTTACCAACAGCAAAAAACTAACACGAAAAGTCCGAAGAGAAAAAAAACTTGAAGAATCATTGTTTGGGCAGGATAATTTACTCACTCGCGCGTGGGGCGTCCACCACAATTAATAACAATTTGGCAACGAACGAGTCAAACATTCGGTTTCCAAGGGCGACGAAAAAGGGACCAGAAACAAAAAAATCGCCACTACATTTTTATCGGCGAAAAATGCGCCCCTTCTCGCATACCGACCACGAACCGGCGCCGTGCGGGCAGTGGCGGTGGCGACCGCGGCATAGTACAAAAGATATCCGCGAGACACCGCCACAAGCGAAGCGGCTCGTTGGGAGGGAAAACAAAAGAAAGACGCGACGCGGCGGCGATGGCCACGCGATCGAGAGAGACAACTTCACATGCGAGGGGGCTGCAGCCCTCGGAATGTTGGAATCTAAATATTTATCGGCTCTAGATTCCCCATGGCGCATTTGTCTGTCATTTCGAGATACACGGGGAAACTTTCAGCTTTCGGCAACTCTGGAACGAGAGAAAACAGTATCCCATGTTCTGTTTTTTTGTTTTGTTTTTTTGTAAAGAAGGTTACGGTTTCGTGTCGGGTAGACCTAAAAATTACTCGGCGTCTTCTGTATGTTTGTGCATTACATTTTATACAAACCTGTGGAATAATGTTCAACTGTGACTCTAAAATGTATCATGTACATTTTTGCAGTCTTGGATTTTATATATCTCGTTTTAACTTCTTATTTTGATGTCCGATCTCAAGAACAGCTCCAGTTACAGATAATTCAAATCTACATCGAATAATTAAATTTTAGGAATTACTCTGGTACAATAAATAATTGAAGGGTCATTGGCAATGTCTATTTTTTAAATGAAGAATAGATGCCGTTTTTATAAGCGGTATATTTTTGGCAGTGCCGGATTTAAAAGGAATGAGGGCCCTAGGCACTTAAACATTTGGGGCCTCTACTTTCGAAAAAATATGCATATAATAATACTATTGTATATGCAAATAATTATACTTTTCACAGTGAATAATTGTTCTGCTATCATTTTTATTTTAAAAATAAATAAAAACAAATCCACTTGTTATGTACAACAAAAGAATGTCTAATGACTGTG
>NNCF01129100.1:0-33891 GCA_002313205.1 Laupala kohalensis | reverse complement strand
CTAGTCTGGCCTATTGGGTAATCCTGCACTGATTCCTGGACTACAGTGCCGTATTTTATTCTCAGCATATCCTCGCTCAGCGTTCCATGTTCTTGATGGTCCTTTTAAGTCTATCGAAATCCACTTCAATATTTAAAACATTAAAATCAAAGAAGATCGCATATGATATGATCATGTTGGAAAAAAACTGAAACTGTTTTGTAAAAGGAACATTTTTGACATGGAAAGAGTAAGTTTTTGCATGGGCTTGAGACATAAGAACAGGAAACACAGGATCCCTAAAAAGGTAAAATCGGCTCTGAGACGATTGGATTGAATTCTTCAAATAGTTTTGATTGAAATTCTAAACTTAACTCCCTTTTCGTATTTTTATTAAACGTCAGATGTAATGTAGATCGTATTATCTTTGCAATAGTTTTTTCTGCTTTTGACAGCTTGATACTCTTCTCCGCTAGATTTAAATTTTTCTGAACTCAACTGATCACATTTATCATTTGTAGGGAGTAAAACAACGTTTGGAAGAAATAACTGAAGCCTCAAGAATTGTATTTAGTTACAGAAACAAAGAAGAATGTTCACATTAATTCATTGACCAATGTCTAGAATTTTGTAAAAAAAAGGGGGGGGGAACATCTTATTAGCACAAAGTAACATATTACAGTAACATATATTGTGTTACAATACATCAATAAGAAAAATATTTACCTTCTTCTTACTCATCTGAAGTGTATTTAAATCGCCTTTCAGTTTTCACAGAGATTTCAATACCAAATTAACTCAGTCAACCCATATCAGTCATCAGTCAACGGTGTGGAGGACAAAAGATGGCTGGGTGGTTGATGCGGCTGGGTTGGAGTGAGATTATTGAAGACTGTTTGACCCTAAAAAGAGGCGGGTCTCTTGTCTTTTGATCCTTTTCCACTCTTCTTCTTCTTCTTCTTCTTCTTCATCTCCTTCATTCATTTTCTTTTGTAAGGGAACAGAGTAAATGTCGACGGACTTACGTCATCGCGAATCATTCAATAATTAATTCGAACTTCGAGAGAGTTGTAAATGAAAGATACATATCTGCACTGCAAACTATATTTTTTGTGGGGCTTTACGACTCGTCGACATCGAGGTCATTGTACAGGTAGGGAAAATGCAGTTACGCACTAGGGAGAGCCAACATGACTCTCCCCGCGTGTGAGACTCGCCGAATGAGTCAACCATACCCACTAAAAACCCTCCTGAATTGCAACATACCAAAACATATCTCAAAACATACATCAAAACATTGAGGACAAAAAATGAGGTGGGACAAAAATTGTGAAAATGAAAGATACCCTAATAGCGTCGGGATCGAAAAGAACAAGAGGTGACCAAGGAAGGTCAGGAAAGAGAAAGGAAGGAGCCTCGCAAAAGTAAGTGGAAGTAATACCAGACTCAGCTCGGGGCCCCGTGTTTGCCAAACACGTACTTACTAGATGTAAGTCCCCTGGAGGGTGGGGGGGTAAACTAATTCACGGGGTAAAATACAATGAGTAAAATTTTAAGAAAAGCTAAAATTCTATTTATATATTCAAGTGACATGAGAGAGAGAGCGAAAGGAGGAGAGAATTTCACGCCGACGGTGTTCAGTACATACATTGTGGGTCGTTCTCATAATGTTAAGGGCCAAATGTCATGGTAGGCAAGTCATTTTTTATGAATGATTAATAAGTGGGAAATAAGTGTGATTTTCACGAGCAGGGGAGTTGCGTAATGGCGTGACAAAGGACACGTTATTAATTTCTGTACTAACCTTTGTAGTATTTACGAATATCACACTACAAAATTCTACTCCAGAATTCTTTGGACAACCACAATTAAATTTAGGGGAGTATAAAATATGTCGTGAAATCTTCTTAAAAAATTTTTATAAGTGATAATTGCGTGTTTGTTTTTCAGGATGGACAACATCTCTTTATTGGCGCTCCAGGTAGTCACTATTGGCAAGGTGAGTTGAAAGAAAATCTTACAAATGAGCTTAGTAGACTTATATCGAGCCTCCTAAGGTTTTCATCTTTCTTCAATTGCTGTCAAAATATTTCTATTGTGATGAAATGAAATGTCATAAATTATTGTAAGAAAATTGAAAATAAGAATGTTTTTTAATTGTTTTCTAACAATATTTTTGTTAGAGCTTGATTACCAAGTCGTGTCAGGCCTTCAGTAATATTCAAGAAAGGGAAATAATTGCTAAATTTATATCATGACATTTCATCTTATAAGATATGCTTTCTCAAGGGAGACTATTCGACATTCAGGAGCATGCTTCATATTTCTTTTAAATCATACAGGACAAGCTATGACTGTGGATGCTACAGTATTCATGCCTTTCCTGCCACCTGAGTCAACTCGAGTGAATTCCAGCTCAGGTAACATCATGGGTGTTTTTACAGTCTTTTACACAGGAGTGATGGCTTGCTGGAAGTAACATTGTGCGGGTTGCAGTGGACGTGATTAAAATATCGAGCAGCTTTTGCTACTGCATTTTGTATATACCTTGTTAACATTTCAGAGCTCAATAATTTAAGATGCTATTTTTATTGTACATTTTCATTGAACATTTGTGTACCCGTGTGGTTGTCACGTCACATCGTGATTGTTGCTAGGGAATTACATTCTAGACTCAGTTGGGGAGATATGTGGTGGATGTGAGGAGTATTGGCACCGTGTCTCCATATGGGATTCCAAGCCTGTAATCCTTACTTAAACGAATGAAAATTATTGAACTAATATTCTTCAATTCATATTCAAAGGTTGACCATCTATTCCAAATAAATATTTATAGTAATCTTAGTTGAGTAAAAGTAAAAGGAATGACGGAAAACCGGCACCCTCTTTGTCTTTCACAGGCTGGTCCCCAATTTTTTTAATTTCTCACCAAAAACAGCTCGATCAAAAAGATACTAGCATATTTGGATTCCTCGCAAAATTTTCTATGTGATCAATGTATTTGGAAATCATTTTGATGAGAAATTCGCGTTTGAGGGGCGATGAAGAAACGTTCTTTTCCCTTTAAAAGTGATAAAAAGGAAAATTAGCTGCGAGTAAACACAGATCGCGTTTTGAGAGCTGAATATTTGAGTGAGTTCTTTCAAGGCGTAGAATATAATGAAAAACTTTTGAATTAATTTTTTCTAATCAGTCCATACAACCCGGGACCACTTGATTTGCAATCGCCCTATACTTTTTATGGGCACACTGCGCGACACCACACCCGTGGGTTGTCTTGCGACAATTCGTGGTCAGTGTGTGCAAATCCATTGAACTTTGTCCGTAGCAGTAGCTGGTACTGTATACACTATGCAGTAGGTAGTCCTTGCAGTACACGAAAGAGGCTCAAGCTCCTCCCTCAAGACTTATTCTGCGATACGAAAAAAATGTTTAGTTGATAATTTAGATTAATACACGATGATTTTTTAAAGAAGTAATTAGTGTATCTTCTGATCAGCACAGTTATGAAATGCAACATTTATGGAAACATTATCATTATGTAAGGAATGAATCTTAATCGAAGATGGGACTGTATATTTGTGATGGTATTAATAACAGCGCAGACGACGCGCACGATTCAGAGGTTTTTCTTCGTCTTGATTTCTTTATACGTACATAAAGAATGCTGTAATGAAGTATTAAGTTACGGCAGTGGTTCCCAACTTCAAGGGGGGCGAATTTTTCATGCCTTTTGGTTCCACCTCCTTTAGGAGTCGAAGGTATTCTACCCGCTTGATTTACATGTTGTTAGTTGTATACATATTACGGATGACGGTGAAAATGTGAATGAAAAAATATGGCTCTAAATGAATAGACGAATAATAATCCTGCGTAATTTCAGAAAGAACTTTGTTCTTTTAATCTATATATAGCACGAAGTCGGATTTTCCAAAAGCTTCGAAATTTTGCTCACACATTATACCGAAGAGGTCTGAGATGAAACAGGGATATTTTAGTTTTCAATTTCAAGTTTTTTTAAACTTTTAAGTGTTGCGTAGAAAAGTCACGGCAAACAGAAAGACTGCGAGAAGGCGTAGAGCTTCAAAATGCGATTCAGAAGCGTTCTCCGGGGTGTATCGAAGTGCACTACTATGACTTTTTATCGCTATTCGATTCAGATATTTTTTTATTGATAGTTAAAGATGTTGATTTTTCGCCTAGTAAAAGACTTCAAGACGAAGCTTCGAAATTCTGACCATGTTTTTATCGAGGGATAGACGATTTTTCCAAATTAAAAATTTTTTCTTTATTAAATTATTCAAAGTTTTTTAAAATTAATTTTTTGTGTCTTCAACCAAGAGACTAAAATACTTCGGTAAAAAGCAATAGGCTTCTATCACAAATATTTCAATATCAGGGCGATAATCTATAGAGCTTCTAGTATAGGTTAATATTATACCAAATATAAAATGTTAAACCAAACCTGTACTGTTCCTATATTTTTTTGATGGGATGCTAGAACAAAAATAATGGCTCTTGTCTGTATGAAATTCTTGACAATGTTATATTATCATTTTTACTACAATCTTTGTGGACATTATCCATCGTCATTACCTGTTTATATCTTCACAACAGGTGTATTTCCGTTTTGCAACGTTTTGGACGTTCTGTGTTTGCAACATTTCGGTCGCAGTGGCCCAATGGTAACGTCCTCGCCCTTAAGAACCAAGGTACCCTGGTTCGAATACCGATTCTGTCGGACGCCTGAAGACGGACGTTCCCCGCAGGGGGCTCAATTTCGACTGAGTATGGGTTTGGCGAACCCATGGCCCCGAACTGGGGACTGGTACTGCGCCGCCAGTCCTCGGACACAGTAAGTTTTGGACATGCTTCAGTGACCACCATTGGCGTGTTGGTCGCTGGTGGAAAGTTGCGTGTTGGCGCTGGTGGAAAGTTGCGTGTTGCAAAGGGCGGAGATCGGCCGGGACGTGAGGAAGTATTAAACCTGCATAAAGAAAACCTTAACCCCAAGGTGTGTGTCGCATCGATGAGGTGAATGGGTGTTGAGGATAATCACTCGCTAGCGGACAACCTCTGGAGTAACTACCGCACCTCAGTTGTAGTGGCGTGATGCGGGGCCTCCACGTCACCAGACAGCTTTTCCTCCGAACTCGTAGAAGATTACAGAAGTTTTAATTGTCTCACCTTGTGAAGTGGACCGAAAGGCGTGTTACACATCCAAACAACTTCGAAGCGACCGAGGGTTCACAGCCCTCCCGCTTCAGAAGGAAAGTAAAAAAACACTAAACATTACGCACGAGAATGTTTTTATATTAACAACAAGAAGGGAAGGAACTTTAGAGAAAGTTTCATCCTTTTATATTCGTAAACCTTTGGAAGGTATCTGTGGATCACTAAAAGGAATAAAAAGATTGAGGAATAGATCTATGTTGTTGGAAACCAAGTCCAACAAACAGGCATTGACCCACTTAAATTGTAAACAGCTGGGAGAGTTCCCTGTCAAGTGCGAACTCCATGCTGCACTTAATCGCAGCAAAGAAGTAATATCTTGCAGGGACATAATGGATATGTCAACAGAAGAACTTGTTGCAGAATGGGAGGCTGACCACGTAGTTGAGGTCAGTCAAATCATGAGGAAGGTTAATGGTGTTCTGCAGAAAACCAGTTCCTTCATTGTCACTACCCAAAGATCTTAAAGCGGGATGGCTTAACCTGCCGGTGCGACCCTTCATTCCAAATCCTCTGCGGTGTTTCAAATGCCTGAGATTTGGACATACAACGACATCCTGTAAGGGTCGTGATCCATGCGGGAAGGAGGCACACGAACCCGGCGTTTCAACTCGGCGCTTGTGAAGTGCATTAATTGCACTGGCAGTCACCCGGTATGGAGCAGGGAGTGTGTCGCCTTTCTGGAAGAAAAAGTGGAGGAGATCAAGACTATGGAGAAGATCCCGTGCATGAAGCACGCAAGAAATACAGGGCTTTACACCCTGTATTTTCCACCAACTACTCCACCGCAGCAAAGACTCCTGTAATAACGAAGAACGTTTTTGTCCAAGCCAATTTCACTGACGTGTCTACGACAACGTCGTGCACATGCCAATGCAAATGCGGGGGGATAGATGTTCAAACCGTTCCCGTTAAGCCAAAAACTCCATCTATACCCCGTCCAGCTAAAATACAAAAAAGTCAAGCAGTCCGAAACGTACCCAAGACACTACCAAGCAACAGACAAAGACAAAGCAGGGTTCCAAGGCCAAACCCCTGAACCTTAATGATTTTTTAAAAACAAAATCAACACCGTCCAAGAAGTCGCAGAGACGTAACAACAACGTCTCTGTTCTTCCTTCCTCCGAGTCGGATTGTGCATTGTCCGACGATGACGCGGAAATGCACAGTCAGGAGCCCGACCCAGGAGGTTCCAAATTGTAATGACTTCCATACTTCGGTGGAATCTTAATGGCTGTAGAACTCAACATGAGTAACAGCTCTTAGCGCGTCGCAATCCGATCTGTATTTGCCTGCAAGAGACCCATCTATTACCAGAACACTCCCTCTCTGCGGGGATACATCAGTTTCAGATATGACCACACCACGGGAAACCAGTCAAGAGGTGGTGTTGCGGTTTTGTTAGAAACACTATCATCTCCTCACCCGTTATCCGACGAACTCAAATCCAGGCTATAGCAGTCAAAATTCACAGCATATCAGCTATGACCGTGTGTTCAATATATCTTCCTCCGACACGAGATTTCTCGAAATAGCTCTGAGGGATTTAATTGACCAGCTCCCTCGACCATTCCTCCTACTTGGAGATTTCAACGCCCACAGTGTACTGTGGGGTTCGTCGAGCGATTGCCCCAGGGGTCGACTGATGAATTATCTCTTCGAGCGTAAAGATTTATGTATCATGAACACTGAGAAGGAGATAAATCACTTTGCGTTTTCCACGGGGTCATGGACTGCTATAGATCTCAATTTATTCTCCTGACGTTGCTGATATCTTCAGGATATGGAAGGTAGGAGATGATCTGCATGGTAGTGACCATCATCCTATCTGGTTGTTCTTGCAGGAACGTGCGATAGGGTTCCCGAATGCAACCCTCAGAAATGGATTCTCAGAAAGGCTAACTGGACACTCTACCGCTCTCTGCGTTTTCAGAGAAACGGGAAGTGTCCAAGAGAGGTTCGACCATCTGACCCAGGTGATTCATCAAGTCGCTGAAGAATCCATTCCGAAAACAACTGTTTCCGCGAAGACCTCATGTCCCCTGGTGGAACGACGCATGTCGATCCGCCATTCGGGTGAGACGAAGAGCGTTGCGGAAATTTAAGGGTAGTCCATCTCCGGAAAACCTCGCCGCATATCGGATTGCTAGATCAAAAGCGTGCAGAACCTTCAATGAATCCAGATCTACCTCCTGGAAAGTTTCTAAATACCATTAAGAGAACAACATCGTCCACTAAAGTATGGGAGTCAATCCGAAAGATATCTGGAGGGTATTCTCGAGTTCCAGTATCTGGACTCAATTATCAGGTTCTCACCAACAACCGAGAAATTGCAACATTGATGACTGAATACTTTGCTGATCTAACATCTACAGCAAACTGTGATCCTGATTTCGCGAGGAAAAAAGGAAATACCAGAGAGCACCTCCTTTGACTTCCGTTCTACCAACTGAGAACCCTACAAGTTTCCCTTTTCTATGTGGGAACTTGAGTCAGCTCTAGCGACAGCCCACGACACTGCTCCTGGCCCTGATTCCATTTACTATGAGATGCTCAGACAACTCTGTTTAGAATCGAAAGAATACCTTCTGGATATCTTTAATATTTCATGGTCCGAGGGAGTATTCCCTAATTCCTGGAAGGAAGTAACTCTTATCCCTCTATTAAAACCAGGAAAGGACAAAACGGTTATCAGTAGTTGTCGAAGTATCGCCTTGACGAGGTGCATTTGTAAAAGTCTGGAGAGAATTATCAACCGACGACTTGTCTGGTATCTTGAAAGGCATAACCTGCTGAGACGATCTCAGTGTGGTTTCAGGAAATTCCATTCAACCCTTGACAATTTACTTCTCCTGGAAACAGCAATTCAAGATGCCTTCGTCCGAAGACAACATGTCGTCGGAATATTCTTTGACATCGAGAAGGCTTATGATACTACTTGGCGTCATGGCATTTTAAAACAGCTCTATGCCTGGGGGTTTACGGGACATCTTTATCTGATGTTAGAGTCCATTTTGGATCAGCGTTCCTTCCGACACAGAATTGGAGGAGACACCTCGGATCTTCTTCAAGAGAACGGTGTCCCTCAGGGTTCAGTCCTGAGTGTGATCTTATTTGCAGTGGCCATTAACAGCATAACATCCGCTGTAAAGAATCCTGTTCAACACTCTTTTTGACGATGACTTTGCCATCTTTTGCTTATCGCAGAGTGTCACATATGTGGAGCGACAAATCCAACTCGTCCTCAATAGATTATACCACTGGTCAAAGACGACTGGCTTTCGTTTCTCTGCTGAAAAAAACGCTGTGTTCTTTTCAGAAGGAGACCAAGCCTCCTGCCAGAACCTCACCTCGCCCTGGGGAGCAACATTCTAAAACTCTATCCTTCTATAAAATTCTTATGTCTAATCTTTGATCAGAGACTTAATTGGATTGAACATCTTACATACCTAAGAGCACTAAAGTCTCTGAATTTATTGAAGTGCCTGAGTAGCAGGGAATTGGGCGCTGATCGCTCCTCCTTACTCCCGTTTTATCGAGCATTTATAAGATCTCGGCTCGATTATGGCTGCGATGTATATTTCTCTGCTCGTGCAAGCCATTTAAAGAAGTTGGATAGTGTCCATCATGCAGGAATCCGATTAGTTGCTGGATGCTACTGTACTAGTCCCATTCCCAGTTTAAATGCCGAGATTGGCGAATCATCTCTTTCCCTCCGGCGACAACTACTCATGTTACGGCACTATACCCATGTGCGTACTTTACCCGACAATCTGGTATACAACGCAGTATTTCATCCTTCTTCTTCCATTCGTTTCTACAACAACATACTGAGAGCAACCAAACCATTTGGATATCCCTCCAAACAAATTTTGGAAAACTTGATTATACACCTGATGTCTTAAATCAAGGTTTCAGTAAGACTCCTCCTTGGGCATTGCACAAGCCGAAGATTAGTTTCAATCTTCTGCATCATTACAAGAAGAACACTCGAGCCGTGATGTTGAGGATATACTTCCACCTAATCCTTGACAAACACCGGATCTATATTCCTGTGTTTACAGACGGGTCGAAGCAGGCCGATTATGTCGGCTGCTGCATGGTATTCCCCCGTAAGACCTGTGGCTACCGTCTTGGCGACTTGTGACGTGTTTACACCGCTGAGTGTTACGCCATATTGAGAGCACTGCGATCAACAAAGTGCTCCCACGGATCAAATTTCCTGATTTACTCCGATTCTCTAAGTGCCCTTCGAGCAATCCAGACTATGTATCCAGTTGATAAGCTGATCCAGAACATCCAAGATGTGCTTTTCTCGCTCCAAAGTGAAGGAAAGAACATAGTGTTTTGCTGGATTCCCGGACACGTGGGAATCAAAGGAAATGAGGAAGTAGACGTTTCCGCGAAGACGGTATACCCTAAGAATCGCGTGGATTTCTTCACTATTCCAAAACGGGATCTCCTAAATTCCATCAAGGATTCTGAATGAATGGAACCATGAGTGGTTGGTTGTTGAAGGGAATAAGCTCCAACTTATCAAATCCTCTGTTAAGTCACGGAGCAGTTCGTGTAGGTCTGCCAGGCGCTACGAGACCTGCGGATAGGACATTGTCCTCTCACTCATTGGTATCTTTTGCTACTTGATGATCAACCCGTTTGTGAGGAGTGTAGCTCTTCTGTGACAGTGCATCACCTACTAACTGATTGCAGAAAATACACGAGAATACGGAGACAAATTGGTCTGGCTGCAGATTTACCAACAACTCTCGGAAATGAAACGGATGATGTTAATAAACTATTGAATTTTATGAGTAGATCGGGGCTCCTCCCACAAGTTCTCGGGAGGATTTAAATTTGCTTTCTTCTTTTCTCTTTCCTTTCTTACCTTTTATTCTTCCTTTCCATAGTTTGAAAATTATAATTTTCAGAATTTATTTCATTTTCGATATAATGTATTGGGCTACTGTTTCCTTTTCTTTTCTCTCAGCTTTGTGTTTAGATATTTGTTGAATTCAGGTGGGTTTTTTTAGTGGGTATGGTCGAGATATTCGTCGTGTCCCACACACGGGGGAGAGTCACTGCGGCATTTCCCTTTGGTGCGAAACTGCATTTTTTTCACACCTGCAAGACTCTAATGAGCTTGACGAGCCGTAAAGCCCCACAAAAAAGAAAAGAAAAAAAGACGGACGTTGACAGAACGTCCGAAATGTTGCGAAACGGAAATACACCTGTTGTAAAGATATAAACAGATAAAGATGATGGATAGTGTCCAAAAAGATTGTAATAAAAAAAATAATGCATTAAGAATTCTGAATTTTTCACAGATTTTACCACTCAGAAATTTGATTCAATTAAGTATCTGTTATAAAACACTAGCAGAACCATGTGCTGTTACCCAGAATTTAAAATAAAAGTAGAACAATAATTACTGGACTTTAAATATGTTAATACAGATCACAAATAAAACAACAAATTACACCAACATTCCAGGAAAATTTGGTACAGATAATTTATATATTTTACCCTACAGAGAATATTAAAACATTTGTCAACAGATCTGGATTTTTTTAGCTCATTTTGTCCTGTGTTGCCTGGGGCTCTTATATAATTTTCTACATTGATTTGTTAGTTTCCATATTTCTCTACATTTGTGCTATTGAATCAAGCACCACAATGAAAACATACTAATATTCTCAGTTTTTAGTATTGTATGCATATATGTATGTATTTATGAATAATTTTAAAGTCCAGGCAGAAGGAAAATACACTTTACACAGAATGTTTAATAAACAATGTACTTAGTTAAGACTACTGAATTCTTTGGTTTTCATTTCACTTTTAGGTTGCGTACTTGAAAATGTTCTTCACAGCCTTTATATATGCTTCTACAATTAGATCATGTAGATTATATGTTCAGTGGATTCCCCACCTCAAGTAACACAATTGAAATCTGGCGTACACATTAGTAAGCTTCATAGTAAACAGTCATGCGAGTGAAGATTCATATCTAGTGATTAGCNAAAAAAAAAAAAAAAAAAAAAAAATTCATCAATATTAACCACACTATGCAGTTTTTCTTGCAATAACTCATAAGAAGAGTCCTTTGAAATTTCAAATAATTTCATCAATTACTTTTACCAATTTCCATTCAACAAGCAATCCAAATAATTTTATTAGTATAAATATTACATCCTTTTTATTTTCTTTCTTGAAATGATCTTGTTTATGAACTGTTTAATTGGAATATCATATTGTCTTTACAAAATTAAGCTAAAAAACATTTCAGTTTCATATTAATGTTCAGCATTTGAAATGATATGTTGTTTGATAGACTGTGGTAGACATATCAACCAAACATTTTTTAGGCTTTTGTTGTTTATATTTCTGGAAATTAAAAATCTAAAATGTTTTGATGTTTGTGAAAGAATCAAATGAGCCAAGAAATGAAAAAAAAATAAACTTGACAGAAAATTATTTTATTGTCCTCCAAAGAGTTAATGGATAAAAACACTTGTGTCTTGGACCTTCTGGTACTGAGATCAGTGCTAGAAAGTATTAGATCTGACAGTAGAGCCAGTCAACTTCCTAGACATACTAAATTTTATAATTCTTCCAATTTTATATTAATTTTTATTCGATGAAGATCAAAGAAACAAAAAAAAAGTTACAACATTTTTGTTTTACCCAGATTTTCCATTTTCTTAAAAAGATATTAATTTTAATAAATATCTCAAACAAAAGAATAAAAAACAATAGCTTTGCAAAAACCTATTTAAAAATAAAAGATACAGTAATTAACTTAATCACCTAAGCTAAAAACTGGGTTACTTTTATTTGGAAGATGAATAAATTTTGTTTAGATGAAACCTATAAAACCTTCTGAACTTATAAATAGTTGATTCTTTCTACTGATCTGTTAGTGTGTTATGCATAGTTCTTTCCAACCCAGTGTCTGAATTTCATATATTGATATAACAATTCAAATGTTATCTAGTTAACTATAAAGCCTTCCAATCTTTGTCACTATACATTATATAAATTATAATTTCTATTTTAAGTAGCAGAATCATTAGCAACTATGGTACATCTCAGAATAATTCACTGAAAAATAATGAAATTTAATTTCTATGATTCAAAATATTCCATTAAAATAAATTCTCTTTGGAGTGGATCTCTTAAAATCCCTTACAGTATGGCCTTGAATTAAACTAAGTTATAATGTATTTTTAAATCTACAATTAAGACCATCCTTTATCTATTATCGATTAGGTCAATTGAAAATAAGATTCAAATGTTTACAAATATATATGTGATCTACTTCTGATTACATTCATATGTAGAACTAATGTATTATTGTTATTCATATTCCTCTCTTTGTTTGATTGAAAATGATACCTAATATTTTCAGATAGAAGTAATTTATTGAATAAAAGTTTCTTTTTGTATTGAGCTCTGAAAAACAAATGATTCATTTTGCTGAGAATACTATTTGCATAAAGAAAGATTGCTCTTGTTTTACTAAATGATGGCCATTAAAAATAAATTTGTTTATTAACACTTCACTTATTGTCTATAATAATTATCATTGGTGTATCGCAGCAACTTTTTATGCCAAGTGTGCTCTCAAGCGGTTTTATATTTTCCATTTTGAATTTTATTCCATAAAATTAACTGGTTTTTCCCTCCCAATTCCATTTTATGCTGAATCCAGTGCATTCACCCACACTCCTTTTAGCTGTGAGTGGTAGATTTTCTATGACAACACACCGCCTTCCTCACAGAAACCTTATGCCGGTGCATCGTGAGGAATGAAAGCTTCAACAAATAATAATGCACTGCTTCTTTTCAGTTTCACAATTCATAATAAAACCTCTATTCCAGGCTCACTCTGTATAGAAACATCAAAAGAAGTAAATGAACATTCAGTTGTTAATGTTACTTTGTAATAAATCACTTAAACAACTAAACATATAGGACACTAACATTAAGGCCCAATGAAAAATAATGAAATGACTTCACATGGCTCTTGAAATTTTATTGGTTATGAAATTTCATGCCTGGAAATTGTATTTCAATTTATTAAGTACATAATAAAAGGATTATGTACTGTGATACATTAATTGTAAATAATTGTACACCNTTAAGGCCCAATGAAAAATAATGAAATGACTTCACATGGCTCTTGAAATTTTATTGGTTATGAAATTTCATGCCTGGAAATTGTATTTAATTTATTAAGTACATAATAAAAGGATTATGTACTGTGATACATTAATTGTAAATAATTGTACACTTTTACTGTATATTAATTGAATTGCTAAGGAAATAAATGTTTTAGTATCATTATAAATAAATATGTAAGTTCTATCAGTGCTTTTTTTTTTTTAGTTTCAATAACTATATTCCTAAGAAAATAATATTTCATTGGGCCTGCTGACACAACAAGATCCTGTACATATTATTCACTACATGTAACTGCTTTCTGAATTTACAGTGTTGGCTGGTGGAGGGTGGTGAATGTCATACTTTAACTGCTCCATAATGAATTG
Source organism: Laupala kohalensis (assembly GCA_002313205.1). Taxonomy (NCBI): domain Eukaryota; kingdom Metazoa; phylum Arthropoda; class Insecta; order Orthoptera; family Trigonidiidae; genus Laupala; species Laupala kohalensis. The sequence continues at coordinate 20,131 of NNCF01129100.1, read as the reverse complement.
AATTAATTACCCCGTAATGGTTCATGTCTGAGTGAAGATTAAGTTTTTATGAAATCCATTCAAAACAGTGAAAAAAACCAATTTTACCAAATTCCTGTTCATTTTTATGGTGGCTTTGGTATCAGAGTTAACTTGAGTATAACCTGGTAGTTTTGACACTAACTTTTAAATATTCCCTGTGAAACAAATAATATAAATATGAAATTGGTTCTTAAAATATTGTCCTGTTCAACTTAAAAATACTTTAAAGTAGAGACATGAAGTAATATGAAAAAATGAAATTGCTCTATACCATTTATTGATGATCCATTATTATATCCTTAAGTTTGTTGTGAAACAGGTTTTATACAAATTATACTTTTGTAGGTCAAATATTTTCTGAAAATGTTTACAAGAGACCACAAGTCTTCCAGACAAAGGAAGGACCAACAAATGATGATGATACTTACCTTGGGTATTCTGTTGCTGTGGGTGAATTTGATGGTCATGGAAATACAACTGTGGCTGTTGGAAGACCAAGAGGCAGTCAGCTTGTTGGAAAGGTATGGCCTTAGACCACCTCTATAATGTGTTTGTAAGTTTTTTTTTACATTCAGTTTCATGTTTCACTTTCTATGTTCTTTTTTTGGTCTAATGAAATTTACATATTCATGTATTCCATGAGAGTATGTATAGACAGTGGTGTTCCTTCTAAAACAGAATTTAGCACAAATACAATTTTGCTGCATGTTTTCAACTATGTATCTTATTAAAAGATGTTGATCATTAAGTGAAATATATACCTTAATACCCATATTACCTTCAAATATTACCTTAATATCCTTAATACCCATTTTTTCTCTATTTTTTAGTTGGAACTCTACATAATTAACACATCCATATTTTGAAGAATACTCCATAAAATTTACCTATTAATTTGTTCTATTCTGCTTTTTCTTGTATGTCTAGTATATATTCTAGACACTTAATAAAGTTTAACATTTCTTAAAAACTTAAATTTTGCCCTAGAAAATTATATTTTCTTTAAAAAGAAACTTATCTGTCTCCATTTGGAACAATCCAAGATTAGTAGCATAAAAAGAAAATATCCATATTGATTCTAATTTGTGCAGTTGTAGGAATAATTCATTATTAAATTTCTTGTTTAATTTGAAGTAAAAATATCACAACATATTTTAATAAGATTTGGGAAACTTTTATGAGATTATCTCAAAAGAGAGAAATTTTATACATATATTCATTTCTTTAATTTTTAATTTTCTTATTTTAAATGTAGGTGGAGATTTATACTTGGAACTTAGCTCTTCTGGAGGCCATCAGTGGAGATCAGCTTGGCAGCTATTTTGGTTATTCTATTTGTGCTTCTGATATGGATGGAGATGGTTATGATGATCTTGTTGTTGGCGCTCCACTTTACACAGAACCCAACAATGAAAACAAGTATGAAATGGGTCGCATCTATGTGTTCTATCAAATAGATGAAGTAAGTATCATTCTTACGTAAGATATATTACTATAGATTCATATATTATTCAACATTGGCAAACACATGCACTAACCCAGACTAACTAAAAAATTGTGAGCAACCTTGCAAAAATGTCCAATGACCTACCCTCAGGGTTGTTCCAATTCATATAAATTAAATTGTATGTTCTGTATCATTTAATCACAAATAATTAACATTGTAATTAAATAGCACAATATTATTTTTATCCTTAAACTTATTCATTTTGTGGACTCCAAACATCTTTGGAGAGATTTCTTTACATGCTTGTGAGTTACACCACTATGATAACCATAAAAAAAAAAATTACACTCTTCGACAAGACTACAATATGCTTTATACTGGCCCTTGTGTGAAAGTTTTCATTTTCAATAAACAGAAATGTAAGACATGTTAAAAATTATTGATCTTAAGAAAAAATTTTAACATTAAATGGCATACATTCTGTATCTTTCTCTAAAAGTGCCAAGCAAGTTGTAGGATTGCTAATGATCTAGGACTCTTGCTTACATCAAATGCTGACTAAGTCATTGCTCTTGACTTCTTTTTAAGTTATAGTCAGTTACTTTTTGCTAATCTTGATTAATGTTTTTATATTTTGCAGTTTGAAAGAAATGATACTCATGATGGAACAAATTCTCGATCTCGCTTTGGGTTATCAGTGGCTAGTCTTGGAGATATTAATAAAGATGGGTATGGGGGTAAGTTGATTTTCAGCACTGCAGAGAAATATTGGATTTCTTCTTAAATTCTTTGGTTTTCTTCTTAATTTCTTTGGTTTTCTTCTTTTTAATGCATTTCTTAATTTTTAGATATAGTAGTAGGTGCTCCATATGACCATCATGATAGTTCAGCAAGAGGATATGGTCGAGGAGCTGTATACATATATCTTGGGTCTGATAAAGGAATTAGAGAACAGCCATCCCAAACTATTTATGCCAAAGATGTGGGTGCTAGTCTCTCTACATTTGGTTTCTCAGTATCTGGAGGTCAAGACCTTGACAACAATGAATATCCAGACTTGGTTGTTGGTGCCTATGAAGCTAATGTGGCAGCTTTTTTCAGGTATATAATTTTTTTTCTATTTAACACATATTTGTTTACCTCATCATATATTTAAATGACTTAAGGATGGACACTGGAAATGTTTCTTGTAGGGCTCGTCCAATTGTGAAGGTTGATGCAATGGTGCAGTTCAATATTTCATCCAAACAATTAAATCTGAAGAATTTAAATTGTTTCTTTGATGGTGCAGAAACAATTTGCCTCACAGTCACAACTTGTTTACAGTCTTCTGGTATAGGTATTGATGATTGGCATGGTAAGGATTTTTTTATAAACATCAATATGTTCATCTTCTTTTTAAATTATAATTTTTCTTTTTCTTTTCTTTTCTTAACTTGAAAACTTTTGGAACAGATTTTAATATACAATTGGTTTTGGATTCTCTGAAACCTCGGAGTCCTCGAATATTCTTTCGAGAGAGTCGTCCATCTAACAATAAGAACATTACTGTACGTATTAATAGAAATAGAAAATATTGCAGAGATTTTGAGATTTATATTAAGGTAAGTTTTACTTTCTTTTAATATATGGTTAATATATTTTTTATACAATACATATTTATATTTCAAAAATGCATTTGTTTTAGCCAAATGTCAGAGATAAACTCACTGCTCTTGAAGCAGAGATGCGGTATAGTTTGGCTGCAGATCGGGCGGGAAGTTATCCTCGATTAGCTCCAATTCTGGATTTGGTTCTTCCCCCCGTTAAAAAAGATACTCTTAATATAGCTAAAAATTGTGGCCCTGATAACATATGCATTCCAGATTTGACTATGAGAGTTACACCGTTAGTAATTATTTGTCTATTTAATATTATCTTATACATTCTCACAATGTCAATTCACGTGTACATAAATAAGAAAAACATGTATCTACCATTTTTGTAAATATATCACATCTTTCTTTTATGTCTGCTGTTTTATAATTCTTTGTGGTATTTCTGTCTGTGTAGGAGCGTTTTCAAATATCTTTTGGGTTCTGGAGAAAATTTTAACATTACTGCTCTCGTGGATAACAGAGGTGAAGATGCATTTGAATCAACCTATTCTCTACAAATTCCAAAAGGATTGAATTACATAAATATTATACGATTAGACAAAAACAAAGATGTAACTGTACAGTGTTCTCCTGCTACCCTCGCTTCCAACAACACTTTGCTGTGTGATATTGGAAATCCTTTACCTGGAAAAAAGCATGTAAGTTCATTTTAATTTGTTTTAGAGTGTTAACTAAAAATAACAATATAGAGGAATAAAATAAAGGAATTTTTAAAGCAAAATTTAAAAATCCTTAAAATTTTAAATATACTTACTACCTCTCTTTGGTTATTTGTATAAAAAAAGAGTTATATGGTCGAATTCAATTTATCCGGGAAATTAATTTTCGAAGTGATAAATAATGTTAACAGATCTCGTAAGTCCTGGCATATATGAGTGCAGTCAAACTTTGAGTGAAGGAATCTTCTACTCCTAACCTGCATGCACATTAAGTAAAATATGAAGAAATTGTTGTCAATCTTGTTGAAATAGAAATATAATGGAAAATGAAGTTGAAGAAGGGAATACAAATGAGTACACTGAGAATAGAAAAAAATCCTTGTAAATTGAAAACATTTTTCAATTCTTTCATTGATTATTTCATGTTTATATATATAGTGGAAAAAAGTATAACATCAGTTTGAAATAAAGCAATCATTTAAATAATTCAAATCATTTAATTAATATTAGTAATTATTTAAACATTATGACTAAGAATATTTACCTATTGAATTTTTATGACAAAGTGAAAGTAATGTGATTTCTCTTTCTTCAGGTTGAATTCAAAATCCTCATGGAACCATATTATGCTGAAAACTTACGATCTAATTATACTTTCCACATGCGTGTCAATAGCACCAATCCAGAAAAACCTAGCAACAGAAAAGACAATGTGAAATCACTTGAAATTCCTATAAGAATTCAGACAGATTTGACTCTTAGTGGGTGAGTCTTTACTCTTACTTATTTCTTTTGAATTAAAGGTAAAGAAAATAAACTAGGATTCTGAGATGTCAAGGGTGCACCTCCACCTCCTTTTGTTATCAAATGTATGTGTAATATTAAGATTCTTTTTCCAGGGGTTCAAAGCCATCAGATGTCCATTGGAATTCTATAGATTACAGTAAAAATGATGATTTTGTGGAAGAATCTGAAATTGGACCTTTGGTTGTTCATGAACATAGAATTCGAAATGAAGGCCCTGCAGTTATTGTAGAGGCAGATGTTGTTCTGGTTATTCCTACCAGTACACTTGCAGGTATAATGTTGGGTTTCAATAGTTATTTAATTATTAAATAACAGTTTGATGTTATCTTTTATATTCTGATAGTGTATTATACTATTAATTTTCTGTCTGTGATAACAATTACTGTTAAAAAAGAAAATGTGGGTAAAATTTAAATATAAAATTACTATTAAAGTTATTATTAATACAATTGTTGTGATGTATTCTAGTTGCATTTTCTCTTAAAAGCTACAAAGATAGCTCTGAGATGGTAGTGTAAAGCTTCGTGCTTATTTTATTTGACCTTTGGACAACTTAGTGTCATCTAGTAGTGGTCTCAGTAGCCCTACAAACCATTTTGGATATAAAAGCCTGTGAATGGATCAAATCTAGCACTTAACGAACCTTAACACGTAGGTACGTGTGAAACCGGTAATAAAGTGCACATAGCATAGTGTGCCGCCTGGTTCACTTATCTCCTATATGGGGATGTGTTTCAGGTCTGCCGGGGTTTAGGTCTGGGTGGAAATGGTGTACAGTTGTGGAAGGCGAACCGGTGGTGTAGCGGTTAACACCCTTGCAATCAAAGCAAGAGACCCGGGTTCGAGTCCCAGCTGGTCGCCATTTTCACCTGACCGAAAGTTATCACGGATCAAATCTAGATCACAACCATCTGACTGTGGATGATCATTGCACTCTCTTAACTGCATCAACTGTGATATTCAGAAATTAAATTATTAGTTACAGCTTCAAAAAATGTATCAACACCCTCATGCAACCAAGCAAGAGTAACAGGAATCAATATTCTAGGCTTGCCTGTGTAATGATAATATTTGAGTATGTATTGGTCTATAAAGGGCAAGTGCTGGAGTTATGATCTTACCCATTTTTAATTAGTATATTTCAAGAATGCTCTGACAACATATTTCTTACCCTGCATTCTTTTTCCTGTACTTTTAACTGTTCTTGAAACTTTTAAGAATTAAAAATGATAACCTCTACTCTAAGAATTGTTGGTCATCTAGCAAATTTATTGCTATTTCATGTCAGATTATTATTTGTGCTAACAAAGTTTATGCTTAAAATGAAAATTAATGCCCAAAAGTTTTACATGAAAAATATTTTAACTATTTCATATTTTAAATATCAAAGCATGGTATGTCAGTAAAAAAAATCATGCATATATACAATTAACCTCTCTGTTACATCTCTGCAGTGTTTTCTCGGGCAGCATGAAATTGAATAATATTTCAAGAATTATTAATCTTAAAAAAATGACTGGCCTAGGTTTATCCACTTAGCTACCCAGTAATTGTACTCTTGAAGTTTGTTGTTGTTGAATATGTACCCTTGAAGCTGGTCAAAGGACATTAGAAAATTAATGTCAATCATGCAAGACTTCTCATCCACTATTTAAAATTGATATGATATGTCTATTTCTTTTCACAGAGTAATTAATAAATTTTTATATTTTAATAAAATAATCTTAGTTGAAAAATGATTTCCAAAATATTTGAGACACTTAGTATGCTGACAACTAGTCAATTCAAAACAAGACAAATAAGAGTTTGCTTAACTTTTTTAGGTGACAATTTGTTATACATTTTGGAACAACCAGAAACTCATGGACCTATTACTTGCCAAAAAGTACCAGAAGCAAATTATCTTAAATTGAAGGTATTAATGTCATTAGGATTTTTTCTTTCTAAATTATTCATTTAAACTGATTTATCAAAACTTTCCAACTAATGATGATTTGTATTTTTAGCTTGATCCAAGGAGGACAGATGAAAGAGGGGTTGTTGGATCTGTTGACCATTATGTCTCTAAAGATGGTTCATCAATATCTTCTTCATCTTCCTCATCGTCTTCATCCTTTTTATCTGGGAAAAGTGATCCTACTGTCCATGAACAAGAAAGTCACGGCAGCAGTAGCATCTCAACTCATCACCATGGTCGTGGACAAGGTGTCAGACTTGTCGGAAAAGAAGAAGACAGAGTGATGCGCAAAGAGGAGCATTCTAGTAGCAGGACTGGAGATTCTGATGTAGGGTATGGCCGTCGGGAACATTCTAGTCATAGTTTTCAGAACAATTCCCAATCTTCATGGCATGTTGAAACTACCAGTGGGGGTTCTGGCCCTGTTGTACATTCTTCCACAAACTATAGTACAAGTTGGAATGAGAATGGAGGACCTGTGTATCACTATGAGAATCATACTTCAGGGGATAATGTCCATGTGTCATCTGGAACAACCTATCATAATGGGAGAGGCCAAGAATCTGGTTCTTCAGGAGGTTTTGATGGATCAGAAAGTAGAAGAGAACAAAATGGTTCAAGTACACAGTATTCTAGATCCTCAGAGACTTCTCAAACAGGTCGAGGACACACGGAAACTTCTGGTGGCTACCATGGGTCTAATGCTGTTCACCATGGGTCCACTGCTGGGAAGAATTATGATGAGGAGGAGGAAGAGGAAGAATATGATGATGAGTTTTATGAGGAAGAAGAAGAAGAGGATCAACATAGCAATGTAGGAGGCCATCGAGGATCTACAGGTAGCTCTCATTTTAACTGGGGTTCCCAAGATTCTACTGGTAGTGCCAGAGGGGGATCACTTGATTCTTCTCGAACTACTTCTGGAGGTACATTTACTACCTCATGGGGTTCTCAAGACAATGTAAGAGGTTCTCAGGACAATGTAAGAGGTTATCAAGACAATGTAAGAGGTTCTCAAGACAATGTGAGAGGTTCTCAGGACAATGTAAGAGGTTCTCAGGACAATGTGAGAGGTTATCAAGACAATGTAAGAATTTCTCAGGACAATGTTGGTAGTTCTCAAGACAATACAGGAGGCTTTCAGGACAGTAGTGGAAGATATCATGGAACTGGAAGTTACGACTCTGAAAGAAGACAAGGCTATAATGCTACCCGAGGTGGGTTCCAGCATTACGGAACAACTTGGACTTCAAGTGGAGGCAGTCAGCACCAATCTTCCGGACAAGATTCTCAATGGCCATCCTCGAGAAATGTTGGTCATGATAATGTAAATGAGGATAGAAGATATGGATATCCAGAATCTGCTAGCACTGCCAGTCGAGAAAATGTTGATGAATCCAGGAGACAAGAGGGAGCTTATGACTATTCTTCCCACAAATCAAGAGTAAGAACTCATCACACTGAAGGTGATAATACTGCTGGGGTTACTCACTACAGAGCTCCCTCTAGCACACATCACACATCTTCAAGTTGGGGTCAGAGCAGTAGTTCATCTCACTCTCAGAACCAGAATTCTAGGCAAGGAGGTTATGATGGTGATTCATCTGTCAATCAGTATTACTCTAATAATTGGGATTCTGATATAAGTCGAGGACAAGACCATTCAGGATCTGACAATTACAATTCCAGGTCTGGAGGAGGAAGGAAACAAGGAACTAATGCATACCAAGGACAAGGACAAGTGCGCGAAGAATCCCAAACTGGGGAAGGTAGGGGAGGTACAGGTCATTTCTATACATCATCTGTTTTGTTTGGGGAAGGCAATCAGGACCTTGGGTATGCAGCAAGAGGTTATGGTCATCCCAAAGATTCTTTGTCAAGTTTAGCCTCCAGACCTCATTCATCTGCAGGACCTCGTACTACTACTTTAGATCCAGACTTGGCTGACTTAGGGTCAAGGTTTAATGAGGAACAAAATGATGAAGATCATTATGATCGTAGAGGCAGATCATCAAATGCTAAATTAAAAGTCAAGAATAGGTATCGAAGATCTATCTCACCTTCATTGGAAAAACTGGTTGAGTGCCATGCAACAAATTGTACTAAAATCCATTGTACCCTTGGAGTACTCACTAAGAATCAAGAAGTTCTGATCTCACTGAGGATGAGGGTATGGGTCCCTACTATGAAGAAAGTAAGTATTGAATTTTATCCTATGAGTATTTAAATCCTGTCATGGATTTTTGACACATGACTTAACAGTACTCTCTTTTCTTCATTGTCCTTTTTTTTTTCTTCTTTTTTTTTATGTAGAAGAGAATGCTTTCTAATTTTCTTGTACTAGTTGGTTTACTCTAGTCCACTCTACAGAATTATGACATTCAAGTTCAATCAGATTCTAGTTAATCAATCCTTTATCCAGTTCTATTTCTTCCTTTATTTGTCTTTTCTGTGTTTATTTTTTCCTCCTTATTTCTGTTACATTATCTTATTATTAACATATTACATGGCTAATTATAAGTTGAATACAACCTTGTTTATATTTACCTTATGAGTTTGCTTTTCTTTGTTATTTTTGTTGTTGTTTTTTATTTTGTTAATATAATTGTTTATTATAATTATTTTTTATCTTACAATCTTTTTATCTCTATATAAAATATTGTTTCTTTTACAGTTGAGAGATGACAGAATTATAAAAACATCTACCAGAATGGCTCTTCAGGTGACAAACTTGCCTTACATCCGAAAACCTTCTGAAGATATTCTACGTGACCATGAAGTTTTCACAGATGTTGTATTAACAGATTCACCCACTGTACCTGATATTGTTCCACTCTGGGTAGTTGTTTTATCTGCTGTTGCTGGGACCTTAATATTACTTCTCCTTATATTACTTTTGTATAAGGTAAGTGAAAATCTGAAATTTCATTTTCTTTTCCTAAAGTCAGTAGATATGTGACTATCCTCTGCCAACCAGTGACAAGAGAGCATCAGATCACATTTCCAGTAGCTGAGACAGTCTTTCTTCAGAATGACCACTCATTTAATTCAAAACTATATTCTGTATTATTAAACTCATTTTTTCCATACATTTCAACTGTGTGTATAAAGACTGTCAAAGACAGAATAATTTCATCCAAATAATTTACTTCAGAGTCAGAACCAAAGGTCAGCATATTTGCGACTTCTTAAATCATTAAAGCAATCACAACAAATTCAGTTGACCTAACATTTCTTGAAAAATTATTTATAAATTACCTAGCATTTTTAGAGCTTTATCGTTGAAGATTAGAACAAGAGAAAATGAGTCTTCATTAAAAAGTCATATGTAGGTTCTGTGGCACACCTTACTCATAATATTTTGTTATAGTGACTTCTCTGTTTAGTTCTTGAAGTATTTGTATGGGGTTCCCTTGATCAATTGTTTATTATCCGAATCAGGAAGTCTTGGTGAAAATCTTATGTTTAATTGAAATTTTTCAATAAAATCATTATCTACTGAAAATTCTTATTTTGGTAAAGTATTTGAATTTGTTCTATTTTGCACATATTATTTTTGTCAATTAATTAGTGGACAAATTTAAGTAGCTTTACTTCCTTTCCCAATGTATGTATAGGTTTTCTATACAAGCTGTAGATATTTCAATCTCCCAACATTTTACCAAATATTAATATTTAATTTTTCATATATTCACAATTTGCTCCAATTTTTTTCCTTCAACTTGTTTATTCCTTTTTAACATTAAAAACTTTTGTATTAATGATTTGCTTTTATTGAGTATGCATTGTAAAAAGTATTTTGAGGTACGAATTTTTTGCATCTTTAATGTGTTCTGAATATTTTAATTCAGCAATGGATGAATTTTAGGATTTAGAATTTGTTCAATATTTTAGGAATTCATATCTAAATTGAAGACTAAACTATTTCTGTTTGATAATGCAATTCAATGAAGTGGGTTGCTTAGTTAACACTCACTGATTTTGTTGTTCATAAGCTTGAATTGGTATTTTTGTTGAATATTTTAGTAAGGTTGGCATCATACTTTCACATGTTTGTATTCAAAGCATTAGTTCAGAGCATCTAAAACTCAATATCATTCACACTAATGTAAATTCATCTGTGTATTTTATTGTAGGAGCATAAGATATATTAATTAACCAAAACTACTTCTTCTAACATCAGTTTTAAAAATGTTATCATTCTCTATTTATTTCTGTAAATATGTTAATACTTCATTAAACCTTAACATCTTTTAATTGATAATCATTTTATTGTATTTCAAAATATAATTCTAGATTGCATGCTCTCTATTTCATTTTATGGTTAATCATATAGAAATACTATTTACTACTACATGATAGATGGATGTGTATAGCCAAGTGTGCTCTAAATTTCTTGTGTGGCAAAACTTCTTTATGAACATAAGACTTATTTTACAAATTTTCAGTGTGGCTTCTTCAAGAGAAACCGACCAGCTGATGCTGCTGAAAAGGAACCGTTGAATCGCAATGGACACTACTCTGCAGGAGATGAAGCACTCTAACATTTTTCGAGGGGTTTAAAAAACACCTTATAAAAAAGCAAGTGTTCATTTTAATTGGCTCTTTTTAGGGAGCATTAACTTCTTATCAAAAAGTGTACTGACTTTACTCAGTGACATGATAAAAGGAAGTAAATTTGTGCACATGATTAACCATTTCCAACCAATTTTTTTGTGTGTTTTGTGGAGATTTGGAATTTAAGTCTTGTTGTTTGGTTTCATTTTCCTATCCTGGTATTTCTGGGTTGTACAAATTTTGGTTTCAGCTTTAACAAAAGTGAAAAATAACAGATTATAAATAAAAGTTTGTAAATTGCAAAATTTCATTGAAATCACATGTAAATTGTTTTGTTTATCGATAAACCCTACGATGGCAGTGATTTACTTTTAAGTTAATTTCAATCATTTGCTTATGGGCGTTCAAATGTAGGTAGAAAAGAAAAGTGTTATATAAAACAATATAATTAAAAAAAACATCATTTTACTTTTAATATGTTTGATATAAAATAGTACTATTATTCAAAATGGTTCCTTGTTAATGAACTTATAATTGAGTTCTTCAGAAACGGATTTTAAAGCTGTAGTTTGCTATGAAACACACTTCATACATTCATGTCTCAAATTGAAGTCTCAACAATGTCTTCTTGGAAAGACCTGAAATATCCCTAACCTTCAAATGGATTATTGGAGACCTCTGATGCCTTAATAAATAAGTGTGCTTCAAACTAATTGTGTTCACGAAGGTTGTAGTTATTTGTTGTAAGTGGTTCTATGTTCGATTATGAATCTCATAGTCACAAAAAATGAGTATTGCCAAATAATTCAAATTTATAATTAAATTAACGTTTCATGATCTTTTAATGACAGAAAACATGTATTTTATTATGTTTGTGAATAGAGCATAAATGAATACTATTTGCAGTACTAATTTCTACTTGACTCTTTTTATCATTTAATAATTGTTCTGTGCTGATTGTAGTAACTGTGTTAAAATGTTTTAATGCAGTATGATAAAGAGGTGCTGTGTTATGTAAATAAATATGATATTAAATTTTAATTTATGATTAATGCTACTCAGTAGGTAATATAAGTCCAGTAGGAAATTAATGTGATTACATTTCTTTTGAAGGTATTATTATCTCATTCGCTATTTTATTTTCAAATACTAGTTTGTTTGTTTTTTTGCTGACATCCTATCTCAATCTTTGATCTGATCGTCTAAAAATTTAACCAATATTTTTTACTGCATTTTTGATTTTGGATGTGTTGCAGGTAAATTTTTAAAAAAATTAAGTGAATGAAAGAGAATAAAGAAAATTTCCTACTTAAATAAATCTTCTTTGAAAAATATTTTGTTTATTTGCCAAAAGGCAATTGTGTATAAATATGTACATTGTTTTGTAAATGCGATTTTCAGAAATACATTTTTAAACACTAATATATGTTGTTAATTTTTTATTTTGTTAATTTGTTATGTAGTGTGGGTTAATGAGTAACTTATTCTAGCTATGCTCGCAATTTATTTCTAATAAAATTCCAGATAGTGAAATATTTTTCAATTTAAAAAAAATGTTGTAACTCATTTTATCGTATTATATGTACTCATACATACACATATGAAGATGAAAAAATAAACATTATGATCTTACATAAACTTTGAAAACTTAATGAATGTACTTAAATTGAAAATATATTGTATGTATCAAAATTTGAAAAAATCAATTATACACTGAAAGAGAAAATAACTTATAAGGGATAGGTTGGTTAATCCCAGGACCAGTTACATCGGCACAAATTTGACGTTTACAATTGGTTTAAAAATAAAAGAGAAACAGAAAGTCTTATGCGTTTAATGCAAAATTTAATATCTTTGTCAGAATTTCTATTTTTGTTTTTTTGTTTTTAGTGTTCCAATGAAGTTAATCTCTAATGAAAATAATTTGTCTAATCAAACTTTTTAAAGAGATAATATGATAATTTATGTTATATTTTTTATTTCACACGTTCACACAATTGTTTTGACCAACTTTTGTGGTTATCATAACATTTTAAATGAACATACTGTATATTTAATAAGGTCAGTCATGAAAAGTGGCTCTTTATGTTATATAAGGGTTATAATACTTTGCTAAACTTCTGAGGTTCAATTTATATTTTGTTTTTTAATTATTTGGAGGGACATGCCAGATTGCATTGTTATTTACTTTTCCTTACTTCATGGAGCTGCACAGGTAAGTTTTTAATATTCTCAAAGTGCAATTAAGATTCCACAACTCTTTCCTTTTCATCTGTCATCTATTTTTATCTTCTTGTTTGTAGGGGGTAGGTTAGTACCATAAAAATGTTTTGGAGAGTCTTGAGCACTGTAGCACCACAAGAGTGAGTACCCCTACTTTTCACCACTCATTCATTCACTTAAATAAGATCACTAGCACTTTTATCTCTTTTTGTTGAATGAAATGATAGAGGAAACATAATAACATTGGGGAGTTTCTATATAAACAGTTAATTTTAGATGAGGAACAAGTCACATACATTTTCTTGTTGCAATAATCAACCCATTATCTTGAATACGTTGGACCAATCAAAATACATTCTTTCTTAGAGTATTGTAAAATAAACAATGTGGAATAAACCTTTTTACATCCACTTCCGGTTTCAAATATATCCACTGGGTCATTAGGTTTGAAATTAAATTTTGAGAAAAAATATGAATTATCATGTATAAAATGAAGTATAATTATGTGTTCCTGTTTATAAAAAAATATATTAGCTAATGAAGTGCAAGGTGAGGCACAGTGAAACAAAATTCTGGGGGGAAAAAAATTATTTTTTTAACTGAAAAGAATAATAAGATTGCATCATATAATCTGATATTTCCTTATAAGAAACATTCTATTAAAAAATGTTAAAAGTTACAAAATTCACCACAATACTCACTGAACAATATTCATCGTTCTTTGCCAAGAAGGGACATAGTGTTAACTGCATTTTGCCAAAAAGGGACATATCATCCAGAAATCATTCTATATAATTCTCTCCCCAAAAATATAAAAGACATTGAATCTCTTCTAATCCACAGTTAAAAGAGTAAATTAGTTTATTGTCCTCCTCATGGTCATAGGCAGTTTGTACTGCTTTTTTGACAATACATTTATATTTATACCTACTACATCAATACTTATAAAATGTAAAAGAATTTATTGATTTTAATAAAAGTTAAAGTCGTCTCGTATTTTATCATGTCATTCTTGTAGTACTTTCAAAATTAAATGATAACAATTTAAAAACTATTTTCCTGCATGTTTGTATTGTGTCTTATTATTCATATAAGTTTAGTTTCATGTGTACTCAACCTTGGAACAGTTCTGTACATAAAATATGTAACCCTATCCTGGCCTGGATTTTTCTCTGGTTTTCCTTCGGGTAGAGGTGAATTTTTTATGCAGACTCACTAGACTGTTGCCTAGTGGCATCTATTGAAATAATAAATCTCGAAATTGGTGTTATTTAATAGTTACAATTTATAAACAATACTTTCTGAATAGTCTATAGTTTAATAATAAAACCTACTTCTGAAATAACTTTTTAGTGTTTTATAAAATAAAATTTTTTGTGGTATTATGTTAATAATATAGCACATACCAAACTATTTTTATTGTTAGGAGTGTTAGCAACATATATTGCCATAATACATTATTCATATTGATTTCTAGTGATTAGGTAAATTAGGTCTATCAACATTGAAATGTCCTTGCTGAGGTAAATAAATAGACTTTCTGAGGAACATGCTCCGGTCAAGAATGGGAGTTCCGAATGTTTCATAATTTATTTTCTAATTTCTTTTTTAATTTTTCGTAGGGCAGTTGGTATATTTGTAAGTTGCAAACGTTATTTCTTTTGACAAATGATGTATTGTGGTACCTGGTAACATGGTGAGGACGGATAATTTTCGGGTGTCCAAGGCTCACACAAGAAGACAGTCTCAAAGCAAAGTATTCTCAATTGGTACAAATATTACAATCAGGTCTCAATTGGTCCTTGAAATGTCAGAGATGTGAAAGATAAGTAAATAAACGAGACCAGAACGTGCGGCTGTAGGAGTAGGGGATACGGGAGTCATGCCCCCCTAAGAATTTTTAAAAGTAGTTTAGCAGGTATTGGGCGTTCTAAAACTTACGAATAACAAACATCCAAATGCTTGCTATTCCAAATTTTTAATTATACAGTATTATTTATTGTTTATAATTAATCATTTCATTTTTTAAATTTAACTATCAATTCATAGCTCCGGTACGACAAAATGCGCGTGTATTATAACCGACCGACGGGGTCGCTACCGACTCGCCGCTGTCGCAATGTAACTGTGTGATTTGAGTCTCCAAGGAAAGGTATGACAGTNGACAGGATCTGAGTATTTGAAGTATTTGAAAACGATTACGTTAATTTATCATGAGATCTGCTTATTTGAACTTAAAATTAGATTTCAACTGAGTGCAGCTACATTGCAGCGCGTCTAGCTGTCAGCTATTTTATAACAGGGACATAATAATGTTCGTTCATTAGAATTTAGATTATGTTAGGTAGATACCTAATGAACTCAATATATTATGCACATTATTTTCACACGAATTAAATACGCGTGCGACAAATCATTTTATAGGTTTTATGCTTTCCAATAGTTCCAATCAATCATGCACAAATCTAGTAAACATTATTGTGCATGATTCAGGGTAAACTTTATTTTTGTTGGGTTACGAGCGTCTGTTTGTGAAGGTTCATTTTCCTCATCAATTGTCTTTCCAAGAGCAATTTCTATCACTTGACGCTACGTACTCTCTTTATGGTAACTCGCAAATTTCCATGGTTCTTGTTCTCTCGTTCGTGTTGAAAAACTTTCAGAGCTCCTGAGTCAGAAAATTAGGCTATTATACAACTTTGTAAGGGACTCTCCGAATGGGCACAGAGCACTGGTGCCGACTTCAAAAATATAATGGCGGAGGGGATTCAGACTCCATGGTATTTAGGGCCCATGTAAACTCCTTCCCTATTTATTCCATATTCCATTATTGACAACTAGACCTTCACTGATTTTATAGTAAGTAAATATTTTTATAAGGTTCTTATGCTAATGTTTTCCAAGTGATGTAATATGCTATAAAAAATTGTATGTTTCAAAATTTTTGCTTTGACTTAGGCAAAGTTGTCTTTTCATTTGATTTAGTAATAATCTGCGACAACCCGTTATTTTGTACTTCAATTTTTAATAAAATAAATTCAAAAATATGACTATTATGAAAGTCATGTACAACTACAGTAGAATCCCTCTTAACCGGTCTGATCGGGGACGAGATACTGGCTGGTTACCCGTTTTACCGGTTCATCCGAGGTTACTGTGAAAAACTGATTTTCGTTCAGAAAGAGCTTACAATTTCATTAGATTAGCAGGGATAAACAAGAAAATGAGACGTCACTGCAACTCGTGTACATGAAAAAATTGCTTCATAGTAGAATAGACATATGAACATATTGATCCATAGAAAAATAGACTCGGAAGCAAAAGGGGAATCAAACTGGCTAACTTCCTCCTCCTCATCCATTCTGCACGCCAAAACACAGACACACTGCACACCTAACGTCGCGACACTCCGTTTTACGTTCCGCGAACATTCGATTAAAGGCTAGTCAAACGATTAATGTTTGAGCCAGCACTTGCTATCTATTATTCGCTGAAAGAGAGAGAAAAAAACTGTTCCACGGGATAGATCGGTTAATCAACTGGCTGATCCTATACCGGTTAAGAGATGTTCCACTATAATACTAAATAGAATCCTTAATAAAGGCTATATTAAGTACTCTAATGCTAACTAGCGAGACTTGGTCACAGTTTCAACCACCAGAGACCAGGAGGGCGATCATGTGACCCGCGGCTACAAAAACGAACCGACGCTTGAATAATGAGTAATAAGGTATCTTGACTAGAGTGAAGTTTGGTGGAAACGACAAAATAAATGCTCCACTTCAGTACAATAGCACAATGTCAAATTGATGTAAAATTCCTCTTTATTGATTTGCAAGAAAAGACGAGTCATGCAGCGCAATTGCACAATTCGTTGAACACTCGTTTATTTTCTTATTTTAAAAATATACCACGAGAGTTTTCATAGGGGAAGTGGCGAAGACCCCGATTTTATGACGTTGGAGAGCCGTCCAATGCCTATGAAGACGACGCCAGTGGTGCTGTCGACAGTAACCAACTTCAGTAAGCTTTGCACACATTCCATTTTTCTTCAAAAGTCGAGTAAAATTAACGACTAGGTCGAGGAGAGTTGAACATAATCAGAAGAGAAAATGAGGAGTAAGAAATCGATTTCTCTTGAGACAACTTAACATAAAGTACAATGTCACAAATTTATTGAAAATGAAAAGTAAGGAGGTGGGATGACTATAGGAAAATCTTCCTATAATCAGCTGAGTAAACTGGTAATCATGGGGCACAAGGCTAATGTGAATGGTTCAGATATATCATTCAGGAATCTTCAGAGGTTGAATATTATATTTATCAACATGGCGTTCTAAATACAAGGTCCAAAAGTTGCCAATTTATATAAACATTTACATTTTCTCTTTTGTAGATATCTCGCGTTTGTATGATGTGAATATTTTTGTATTGGATACTATTCAATGTAATTAACTTATATTTCCTTTATAGGAAATAATATAATATTAACTGCTTTATAAATATTTTTACAAGGTCTATTTATATTTATAACGATTGATTATGATTGCACTTGATGACAATTTTAAACAATATAATTTGAATATTAAGGGATTTAATTTATATTGTTTAAGACTGTTCATTCCAATGAATGACAATTATATTTAAGTTAAAAATCGCAGGTCCATGCAGTATCATAGCTGTTATGGCATATGACATCACGGTACTCTGCATAATCTGAAAATTTGTAAATTTTTCGATAACGATTACCTACAACAAAAACGAATAATAAATGGTTAACCTACATTAATGAAACATCAACAAATACGTCTTAACGCAAAAAGATTAGTAAAAAACGTGTTTCTCTTCAGAAACTTGGTGAAGCATTGATGTGAAGGGAGGAGGGGAAATTTAATGGAGGGAGGAGGGGAAGAAATGCTACGTAAAGGCGCTTCAATCGAGAAAGATCTGAGTTGTTGAGAACGAGTGTTAGTAAACATATCGTGGAGTTCCTGTCAGTATGCATCTGCGATCGGCGATTGAAATGGGTTTCGTGTGAGCGTCACTGAAGCAGAGGTTAATGAATAGTGTTCCAAGTGCTGCACTAGTGTTCCCCAATTCAAGTCATCTTTCCGGAAGACGATGTCTCGCTCTTGAAGGCGCTAGAGCAGTACGCAAGGTCAGTGCCGCTGGGAGGCCAGTCTGTGCTCACGGCACCGTGTTACGGGAATTCGCTTGCAATCCTTTTGACAGGAGAGAATGGTAGCGAGTGGACGATCCGCCCCTCGTAAAACTGTAAGCAGGGGAAGGGAAGGAAACACAGCGAAGGTCGAACCCAGGTAGAATGCTCATGGGCAACATAATAACTTGTTACAATTTATCATTTCTATAAGTATCTTAAAAAATTGGTCCAGCCTATTGAATAAACACGCAGCGTAGATCAACTATTCATGGACAAATGAGTGCGAATTGATTTTATCAATTTTATCAATTGATTTTATCAATTCGCAATCCATTGATAAAAGAAAGTCACTACATTGAAAATACTGTCTGTCTCGAAATTAATAGAGTACAAGAAAAGCTCTGGGAGATGATCTAGAGTTAGAACAACAAAACTAGTGTTCGTCCAGTTGTGTACAACATGGAGGAATACACATATTACAAGTAAAACTTAAACATTATGAACTAAAACTTTTTAAACTTTGTTTCCTGGCTTTTTTATATATGTATAATATATATGCTAGCCTGATTGGCTAGCCTGCTCTTGGCGTTAGCTGCGGTTGTGAATGAGCTCTCTCTGTTTTTCAGTTTAATCTTTCTAATTATTTTATTTTTTCGAGTTTTTTGTGATTCAGTAGTTGTATTTAGATTCTAACTTTCATTGTAGTGTAAAATTCTTTGTTCTGTGTGAGTGTTAAGTAAAAAAACACTAAAAACATTTCCTAAGGTTTTCAAACCCAACGGACCATATATAATTTCATATTGTTTTCAAGTGCTTCATTCAAGGGTGTGATAAGGTTTACGTAAGTACAAACGGAATCATAAATTTAACTTCTTGGTGCATTAAAATTAATTATTTTGCTGTATTTAGATTGTCTGGTGCATATACTATTACATCATTATTAAATTAAAAATAACGTACTCTATTGTTGCACTGCTCAAGTTTCGTCGTCGTAAATAGAATTATTCCAATATTTTACCATTTGTTTCGTGATCTTTTTTGTAGTTATTCATTACAATTTAACATAATATTGCCTTAGTTATTGTCAAATTAATTTATGTGCAGTTGTCATCCTAAATTATTTCTGTCATTTTAGTTGTCGGTTTGTTTATTCACTTATTTAAACCCTGCCTCATTGTTGCACCCAAGTTTTCGTCGTCATAATTTCATAGAATTGTTACATCATTTTACAATTCGATTTTCTTGATTCTTTCGTATTCATTTGCATTTTAACACAATATACGGTAGTTATTGTCGAATTAATTAATCTCCAGTGGTCGCCCTAAATAATTATTTCAATCATTTTTGTCGTCGGTTTGTTTGTATATTTAATTTATTTATTATCTCATTTGTAACTTCCGTAGTAATAAATATATTATTATACTAGCATCCTTCATTCAGTGTTAGTTGTCAGTTTTCGTGTATTCTCATTTGCTTTTGTCGTGAAGTTGCTAACTTTCTCAAACAAAGGACACTATCGCATTCCTCAACTCATTCAAAGCTGATCTTCAGAAGGCATACAATAACTTCGTACATTATATTGACACACGAATCAGTGCGCTGGAAGAGATCAATAAGAAAACGATCGGCTGTTGGACTACA
>NNCF01129099.1:944425-973692 GCA_002313205.1 Laupala kohalensis | reverse complement strand
TATATATTATATATATATATATATATATATATATATATATATATATATATATATATATATATATATATATATCCCTATTTCGATTTTAGGGAGGTACTCGAGTCCGCAGATATTTGTGGGGCAACAAACGATGCTCACGTTACAGAAATAAATCTTTGGAAACAAATTAAATATTTCCTTTTTAAAACATTTTGTACCCGTTGATAGTATGTTAATAAAGTTGGTATGGTATTAAAATTCAAATACGTGGATGACCGAACGAATTTCTCAGTTGGGGATGAAATTTATTTAAAACGAAATGGAAACATTTTTTTAATTGATAGTTAAAAAGAGTAAAATTTTAAAACCAGACCAAGCATCATGTTGAAAAAAATGAATATAAATCGTTCCTTAGTGGAATTCGATCCATTGACCCCGAGACCGCGAGGTTGTGCGATGCCGTTATTCTAGCTTGTGTTATTGTGCGCACACACTGACCTCTCTGAATTGTTCTGAACATTTCCGAAGACCAAAGCTCGAAAATCTGCTGCACGATAATTTGACACCTGATGTTTACCCCTGTCCAACCAACCTAATGTGTCAAGCGACTAAAGAAGATTTCACTTCAATAAGCCACTTGTAAATTTGTACCTTGTGGAACCTAACTTGATGTCATGAGGAAAAATCAGGAGTGCGTCCCTCTCAACTTTCCAATTATATTTTCCAGTTATCACAGTTGTAAACATTCATGATGAAACCTACATTGGATATAATTCAAAATGAATCCGACTATCATTAACAGGAAGGGAAGAGGAACAAATTAAAATTATTGGACCTCGCTATATTCTTCAGATAAATATGATTAAAACACAGTATACTCAAGATCTTGTAAAATTTGGAAAAGCCATACACTGCAAAAGACATTTTAGTATACCTGATTTCTTGTCTTCCATTCTGAATTTTTTTAAAAACTTGTATAGACCTACGCAAATATACTGTAAAAACTGCTCGCAATTTCAACAAAACAAAAATTACCCACAATTTTCGAAACGTTGGATACCAAAATTGCATTATGAACAAAAAATATATTGAAATGTAAATTACAACAATAACCAAACACACCCAACAATACAATGAGCAGGTAGATATTGTGATTCAACGTGAGGTCACAAAGTTAATTTATCCGAACAAGGAAGTGGATTGGAAAAAAACATAATGAAACCACGTGGCTAGAATAATGAGTTTGATTATTACATAACTTCATGTGCTCTTTGTCTGTTCTCCATGATATAACAATATAATAATCTCTGAATTTTATACTATTACTTAAAACTAACCTTAAGGCTAAATATCCCGTTAGTCTAGTGTAAATCAAAATCAATAGATGGCACCACTTATGGAGCTAAATTCATTGCTACCATATCTCGATAACGGATTCATATATTTTTGAATTCTGAAAAAATGAATTTGTTCTTATTGAATGTGCAGAATTTGAAAAAATTGGCAATGAAATTTTTCTCTACAGTCTGCCACATTTTTTAAAATGTATCTATTGAAATTATAAGTTTTTCGAAAAAGTCCGCTTATAGCGCCCATACGGATATAAAAATGAACTCAAGACTTATATAGGAATATCCATTGGTCAAGCAATAGCGTCGTAAAATGAAAATTGGGACACGATGAATTCAGGTGTGGATTTAATTATGAAATAAGGAATATACTGAAAATTTTTTTTTGAAGTAGATTACTAACGCCTCATGGTGGGATGGCCACCTTCCGATTATGGAAGTGTAGCGTCGATATCTGTCCGGTCAGAATTATTAATTTTGTAAAATTCATTAAAAACCTATTTTGAATTAGTTTCTGAGGGAATGTGAAGATAAAATGTTTGTTGTAAGGAACATACTAATTTTCTACGTTACTTTTGTAATGTAAGCATCGAATAAGAAAAGATTTTTTAAAATTATAATTTAGGAAGAGTAAGTTTGGAAGAAATTTGAGGTTTTCTTTACTCTATAACTCGTGAACTATTTGAGATATCGTCTCATATTTTGTACGCGAATATTACTAATTCACATACCTAGAAACGGAAATCTTTATTATAAGAAGAAAATAGAAAACAATATTATAGGTCTATATAATTAGAATTAGTACAAAAGTACAAAAATTATGAGATTATTTTTAAATGCCTCCCACGTGAATATAATGACTCTTTGTGGAAACTTTTATAAGGTACTGTATTGAAATCTGAAAAAAAAGAAAAAAAAAGAAACTTCAAGAGACCCTTCCCCTCCCCCCTTCTACATTCGAAGACTGTCCGTGTCACAACAAAAATGTCCCATGTGAAGTTGGGAGTAGACGACTAGTAGTGCATAGAATTGGTGCGGCTATGTACTGTTTTCTGTCAGTTCACAATTTGTAAAATTCACTGCAAATATTCGGTTTCTTACAGTTTCTGAGGTAAGGAGAAGTTTAAAAGTTTGTTGCGAAGAATCGTATAATTTTTGCTTTCTTATCAAGTATGCTTAAAATTAACTTTTCGTCAGAAACTGTATTCAAAAGAGAATATTTATTGTGCATATTACATTATTCTTAATTTATGACGAACAGTTTGGTCACTTGGTGAATCGTGGTGAAATAAACAACCATTCGAGTTCGTTTCAACGTAATGGGTTGAATCGTTCTCGATGATGTAAACAATAATAAATAACGGTGTGCGACAACTTAGCAAGAAGTGAGAAGATGTAAATGGAGAGGTACATGGGGCTACGGAATAAAATTTTCCGAATAAGAGACTTCGTTGTGCTGTATATTCCCCCCCCCCCTCGCCAAGTGTGTTAGAGTGTTAATAGAAAACAAATTTTAATTTTTCACTACCTGAATAAGGATGTTTATTTATTTGCAGTTTTTTTTTAATAATTTGACTTATTATTTTATTTATTCTTGTGACAGCTAAGATGGTGTCTACGAACATCAAATACTGAAAACACAGCGATGAGAATCTTGTCATCTCCACACTTCCTGAAAAACGCCGAATTTCCTTACGTCGTGTGTCGTGTTATATCAAACAACGAGAAATCTGCTCTATTTTCACACGTTTGTTTGCGTTATGTTACACCCTAACTCCTCTTCACACTTTACAACAGTCGAAAATGACAAGTCTAAAATGGAGTGTTATCGTGGAGCACCTCCATGGCCGGATGGCACGCCGGTCGACTTCTCGCCCGAGGCAACACACAGAGCGGAAGCGGCGAGTAGTGAAACTAAAACGTTTGTGAAATCTAAACTATTCGTTTAAATTTTACGATTGAAAGGCAGTTTTTATATTTCTTAAACGCACAAAACAAAGAAAGTATTTCATTTGATGAGGATTTATTTTTACCTAATTGAATTACTCTCTTAAATTGATGTATTTTAGCACGTCTATTTTTCGAAACTTTTTTTTTATATTTGAGGTTAACTTTTGTAGAACATGTACAGGCGTGCGCTGAAGATTTATTATGGGTAGCGAAAATGATAAGGGGAACGGGCTTGCAGCCTTCGATGGAGTGGTGAATGGATATCGGCTTGGTCGGTGGGAGCAGTGATAAACGATAACGGCATGTAGCGTGCGTACGTACGTACCTTCCAGGACGTTTTCCCAAATTTTCGTTTGCCGACCACAATTTTGAAGAAAAGGGTATAGGTGTATCACTTGTAGGACTTGCATACTCACCTCTTGGGCGCTGTAAGCCTACTTTTTTAGAAAAATAAATTCTGGTGGTTTTAGAAATTCTATTTTCTTTGTTCAATTTCAATAGGGCGCTTTATTTACAAGAATTATTAATTATGTACAAATGTGTGGCGAGGTTTTTTGCCTGTACGCCTTTCAAGTGCCCCTTAAGTAGAACCGTGGGCTGTGCATACAATGCCTTTGTGTTCACTCTCATTAAATAGATAGTTGCAGTTTTAATTGTGCCAATCTTTGTTTTTTGAACTTAAAGTGATTGTAATTTTATTTACTTGTGATTTGTATCGTAATAGTATTTTTAGTATCCTTTAGTGCTTGTTTAATATTATTTAATTTAGTGGTAAAGTATATTTTGAATATACTGCAACTATAGATTCATTGAGCATCGTTGGGAACCACGGGAAACCGACGGTCAGGACACGAATATGTACGATTGAATATAAACATATTTACAAAAGATACTTAAGAGAAAGAAATTATAAAGTAATATATACGAGTTTTGTCTTAGAAGTAAAGATTAGAATAAAATACAATTATTTACAATACAAAAAACAACATATAATTGACATAATGCTTGGAAAGTCAACATGTCTCCACCTGAAAAGAAAAAGACGAAGCGGCAGAATCACAGTTCATTTGAATCAGTAATTTCAGCACATATTACTCTTTCTCTCATTTCCCTCACATAGCTTAGGAACTGACCCAGGGACTGCACTACAGATACTCTATTGTCTCTCATTATCGCAATGGCTAAATCTACATTAATGTGATAATTTTGGAATGCACCAACTGGGAAAAAGTTCGTTTTTAATCTGTTTTCGGTCACGTTAGTAAAATGTGAATCCAATCTTCATTTTGTTCACCGCAAAGTGGGCAAATAGAGTCTCGATTCCCCCTCAGTTTTCTTAATTTCCACCTTCCTACGCGAAACCATCCGTAACCCGATCGTTCTTTTGATTTGAGGCTATCAATGTATGGTTTTCTGCCCCATTACCCAGCTACTAAGATTTGCACGATAAGTGATCTCTTTTCCAGTCTGTTGGTTTCTATTCCATGACGGCGTAAGTCTTGGAGTTTTCTCTTAATATTTTTTAGATCGTTTAATGGCGGACTATTCCGACATACACAACTGATTCCTGCTTTCTGAATTACATTTTTAATTTGCCTGTCCCATTTTCCTTCTGTATTACAATTGTAGAACAAGTGGGTTCCTGGTGCCTACCCTTATCGAAAACCAATATTTAATTGCTCTTAATTGGAGAGTTAGTTCAATGGGAACCGCTCCGTACGCTATTCCCGGGATGAGTAGAGACTGAAACATTTTATCCATAAGTCTTGGTGCAATTTCATGAATTGTAATTTTTGATTTTGTAATTGTACTTAAATTGTATTTGCCTTTTCGTCGAGCTTTCTCCTTGTGTCTCGTCCAATTGACGTTCATGTTGATGGTTACTCCTAAATATATGCATTCTTTATCGTTTTCTAACGTTTCTCGTTTATACGACCGAATTTCATTCTTACTGTAAACCCATCCATTTTTAAATGTCATGGTTTTTGTCTTATTAACGTCAACTTTTAGTTTTGTTTCTTCGCAGACAATTTCTAATTCATCTAAACTTTTTTGTAAATCTGCTTGTGTTTTTGAGAAAATAATCAAGTCGTCGGCAAAAAGGAGTGCTGGTATTGAGATATTTTAATCTCCGATCCTGGGTGCATCTGTATTTACCGTGGCTAGTCTATCTACGAACTCATCTATTAATAGTATGAAGAGAAGTGGGGAAAGAACGCAACCTTGCTTTACACCTCTTTCCACAAAGAATGTATTTTACACAATATAATTCTAATCTCACACATGCCGTGTCGGATTTATGCATCCCTTGAAGCATTTTTAGAAATTTTGTGGAGATTCCTTTACTTTCTAGAATATACCAAAGTATTTCCCTATTAGCAGTATCGAATGCTTTTTCAAAATCCACAAAAGCACAAAGCTTACCTTTTTTCACGGAAGTTGCCTTTTTCGCCATTGTGGTAGTTATAAAAATGTTGTCTACTGTACTATAGTTATTTCTGAATCCTGCTTGCCATGCTGTCAGTTTTCCTTCTTTTTCTATCCATTTATTTAACCGTACATGAAGAATTTTGCAAAAAATCTTATCTATTACATTAATTAGAGAAATATCTCTATAGTTATTAGGATCGTTAACATCACCTTTGTTTTTATAAATTGGACAAATTATTGATGTACTCCAAATTTCAGGAAACGTGGAAGCGTCGTATAGAAGAATTGAGCAAATCCACGAGAATTGGGGCAATACTAGAATTTATTTCCTTTAAAAATTCCACTGGAATACCATCAGAACCTGTTGCTTTGCCAGACTTCAAATTTCGTACCACATCTTTTATTTCATCAATATTTATTTCGTGGTCTGAATCTGTCACTATTATTTGGTGTTTGATTACGTGGCCCGTCCGGTGTATACACTGATTCTGGGAAAGAAGTTGAGCGAAGTGCATTTCCCAACTTTTCGCCTCTCTACTGTTCGTGGAACTATATCTACATCGTAATATATTCTTTGTTGAATCGAGTAGGAGTTGCTGATAGAATTGTTTCAAATTCTGTGTTAAAAACGTAATGAATTGCGTTTACATAATGAAAATCAGATCATTCTTTTCGCAGGTATTTGAGCAGCACATTTTGATTATTGTGAAGTGCAAAGTGGTGGTCTTTTTTGCAACTAAATTCGATACTTTTAACCTTAACGGGGAAAAAAGATACAATATTTATGCCTTCACTCAGCCTTCGAAGCCCTTCATCAAAAAATCTAATGTTGATTGCATCGCTTCTTTTATACTTTCTTCACAATAACTATTTGGATGCGTTTATTTAGTGACAGTCCCTATGCATCAAAATGAAATCTCTAGACGCAAACAATGATAATTTTATTTACAATATTGAAATCACCTCCCCTTTATTCATATACTACTCTTGGACATACCACTTTAATATGCTACTCTCGGACGAACGCAATATGCATTGTAAAATTAATAATGTTTACAAAATTGAACCAGTTTTAATGTATTATTTATTTATTGAGATCAATATAATATTCGGACTCCGAGCTACTATATTACGAAGTCCCTCTCCGAACATTTTCAAGCGTGTTGCATCTTTTAGTATACGGGCGAAGAATTGATAAACGATATTGACCCAAAATGACCTACGAGCAAACTTTCCGAATGACAGAAGTACTTGACTGAAGTTAAAGAGCCCCATCAATTATTTTGACCGTGATAGTGGGTATACAAAGCGTGCCTACAATTTTTTTGGTACATTCTGGTTTCTAATTATTTACAAAAACTGGGACTTACTTTTTGAAATTTCAGTATTCTCGGAGCTCTTTATGAATAATAAAATATCATCTTCCATATAACTTGTACTTTTGGTGAGAGAAAATCTCGTTAAACCGTTAAAAATGACTCGTAACTTGGCATATAGTTATAAATGTGTCAAATATAATATTTTCATCTGAGCCGGAATTTGAGTTCAATTTTTTCTACCATGGTTGCTATTGGGTCTAATACTAGTTTAAAAAAATGGTCGTGGGGTTTTAAAATTTCTCTTGAGATCATTCAATGCTTTTCTTTATCCGAAAGCCTGTATTGTAGGTTGTAGTTGTATTCTTTATATTTGTGCTGTTGACGTGATATTACTACATTATAAAATTTCCAACTTTTTCGTCCTTTTTCACACCTTTCTGTTTAGAAGTAAAATTAATTAACTTTGTCTGAAAATTTGACAACCCTGGCAGCTCCTAGGAATGAAAATTCTGAACCGTTTCATAAACGATCCCCGTCCGGACGTTGCATCCTCGTCGATGAATTTCTGGATTCCACGCTTCTGCGCTCGTGTCAGGAGCGCACGACAGGAAAGGCCGTGATCTATGCGGATGCATTATGTTATGTTATTTCGAGCGTCAACCGTAGCGAGAACGCACCCTGTCAGTTCGTTGACACCTAGATGAAGCTGTTCTGTTCTGCATAATTAATTGATTTATGATTTTAATTATTCAGGGAGCAGGGCGCGAGGGAGGTGAATTGCGGCGGGCGCACCGGGGCTTCTCTTACACTTCACTGCAATTAACTGCACGCTGCTTCCACACGGGCTGCGGTCGCCGCACCGCCAGCCTGACGAGCAAGGCGGGTGGGCCCTTCGCGTTGACAGAGCCAGTTTTAATTTCGCCCTCGCTCGCTCGCTCGCTCGCTCGTTCGTTCGTATTCCCGCGAGCGCGGACTACCATTGGCGTGCGAACGCGTGCTCTGTTGGAGAGACTTCAACGAGACGTCGCGCACGTTCCATCAACCCTAAAGACCCGTTTAAACGGGGCAATTTGCCTGGCAGGTAACCTGCCCGGCAAGCTGCGAGGCAGATTACCGCCCTGTGTAAACTGAACTGCCTCAAAAATGAGGCAAGCTGCTTGTAATTTCACCAGGCAGGTTACTTACCTCGGAGAGTAGATTTGAGGCAGGAAACCTTCCTCAAAGCAGCATGTGAGGCCAGGTGCATAATTGTGCGTGTGAGTTTCGTTACTTATTTCAAATTAATCATGTTACGTCGAATGAAAATGGTAGACGGGACCGGGATTCGAACCAGGGACCTTGAGCTCTACGCGCTCATGCGCTTACCGACTGCGCCATCCCGTTCGCTTCTCGGGTCCGTCTATCATTCTCATTCAACTTGTGAAACCCAAAGACCTCTGAGGTGGTCTCGTAGAGACTAGATTCCTCATCTGAGGCGNTCCCGTCTACCATTTTCATTCGACGTAACATGATTAATCTGTTACCTGGCGGTGAGGTTCACCGCAATCTAGGAGATTTCTATGTTACTTATTTCAGTTATTAATTTCGTTTTAATCTCCCTTTTCCTTGTTTTTAATGTTTTGTTCAGTAAATGAACTATAGTGCTCATGTTCAGAATGTGAATTCTG
The DNA here is from genome assembly GCA_002313205.1 of Laupala kohalensis. Taxonomy (NCBI): domain Eukaryota; kingdom Metazoa; phylum Arthropoda; class Insecta; order Orthoptera; family Trigonidiidae; genus Laupala; species Laupala kohalensis. The sequence goes on along the minus strand of NNCF01129099.1, from coordinate 964,998 downwards.
TGTCAATGGATTTTCATACAATAGTAATATTTTGGGTAGAATTTTCATGCAATTTTTAATGTGTCTAAAATATCCGAAGAATTCATTTAATTATTTATTAATTGCGATGACGAGTCATGAGTATTGTAGCCACTCCCTACTATCGGATTTTTTATTAAAGACCCCTCACTTTGAACTGCTGTAAATGCCAAAAATAATCGTAGAAAAAACTAATTAACACCATTAAATTTGTCTTGTTCTTCTGCTTATACTCAAGTAAAAAGCATGGTTCTAAGAATGAATAAAAATGTTTCAATAACAGAAATGTTTCAAAAAACGCGAAATTTTAACGTTTAACGACAGGACCAGACTGTATTTGACCGGTGCAGCTCCGCTGATCGCCGAATGAAAACATCGTTCTGTTTATAACACATTTGTGATTACATACTAAGTTTTAAACGTTTAATTTCATTGATCATGTGATCATAGCATTTTGCTGAAGGCGACTGTATAAATTTTATTTCTTACAAATGTGCCTGGTCGTTGTTAGCAATGTTTTTGGAAAAGGTTAATAACTCATTACATTTTGCACGTAGAAACTCAAAATTTCGCAATGTTGTCACAAACATAATAGTTAAAATTTGCTGAATAAGAATTATTTCTGACACTTTGATTTCATTCTATAGAAAATAGTAAATTCAACATTTCTGTTATTAAAACAGTATTATACATTGTTAGAACCATTTTTTTATTTGAGTATAAGCTGAAGAACAAGAAAAATTTAATGGTGTTAATTAGTTTTTTACGATTCTTTTTGTGCCATCAACGGCAGTTCAAAGTGAGGGATCTATAATAAAAAATCCGATAATAGTCCATTATTTTTTCTTTTCTAACCCGTCCAGAAGCAGTTTACATGATTCGTGTGGTGGTTCACGAAATAAATGTTTCCTCATTTCATTCGCACATATGACCGACGAGCACATTCGTCGTAATTTACAGGTAAGATGACAAACAGGTTACTTGCCCCTTGTAAACGGATTTTGTAGACAGGTTGCTTGCCTCCCGGCTTCCCAGGCACGTTACCTGCCAGGCAGCTTGCCCCGTGTAAACGGGTCTTATGGGAGATCAGACGACCGTGTGAAGAAACCTAAGAAATCATGTTATACCAGTGCGCGACACTTCGCATTTTAGAGCGTAATAGCAAGGTTTAGATGTGCTTTTTCGCACTGGTTTTAATTTTGAAGCAATATTCAATTCCTTTTTAACAAGAAGAGGAGCATTCTAGCATATTATGACGGGAATGAAGCCACAGCTAAGTTTATATAATTCTTAGATCTGTTCAACAAATGAACAGGTTTGATATAGTGTTTTGATTTAACTTCGTTCTATGAATTTAAATATCCCTATATCTAACCTGATCAGAATGAGTGCATTTTATGCTTAGGCTTGCGGGTCTTCCATAAGTATTTATAATTTTTGTTCTGTAATTTTACCAACTTTATACAAAGAGAATGACATATTGTGTTGGGACTCAAAAAATCTAGTCCTTTGCGATCAAGAATATATTTTATTTTGGAATTTCGGTCTTTTAAATGTCCATAAATTGCATTGTAAAGATTAGCGCCGATAATATTTTAACTTGGTCACACTCTATTTTGTCACTTTTTTTTATTCATCTATTTTTTTAAATTTGGTGCTTGACATTGTTCCTTCTTTGTTTTTGTAGTTTCATTTTCTGATGTTGGCTACTATGTTTTGTTTCAAAGAACGTCTTTAATGTTTACGTACTGTATTACCGCTAAAACGTACCTCGCGTTCTTGAGTGAGTGTATTTTACTTGGATTTTTGGTGTTTTGCGTTGAATTTGAGGTTTGTTAATCAGCAGAAATACCTTGAGTGAAGAAGTTTTGGGAAGGAAAGTTTTATTCGAATCGTTTTCTAAAAAATAGTAAGAAATCGAGTAATATAACTCCATCTTCTCGTGTATCGACCCTAACTCTAATCCTGGAAGTGCATCTAGAAAGCAACTTAAGTTATTTTGACGAAGAGCGTGACTTTTTATGTCAATAGTGAACTATGTACATTTATGTGAAGATGAGACTACTAGGAAAGACGTGACTTCAAAAATTACTTTGAAGTGTTCTGATGGTGAAAAATCTACTTTGAATTCAAAAAATGATTTTCAAGTGAATTTTAGGTTATTTTATGTTATGAGATACAATGAGAAGGGAAAGAGAAGTGCATAGACATTCCACCACCAAGTGCTCTGTATTCAAAATGCAACATTAGAAGCTACAGATTGTGTAGTACAAGGTAACATGATGAGAGCAATAGAAGTGAACAAATAAATAATGGTAGTAATGACATTGTTGCTGCCTGGGATGGAACATGGCATAAAATTGACCATTGTAACATCGTGGCCAGTGTAGATTTTGCAATATTAACATTTCGAAGCCTTTTGCTAGCGGAAATTCCTAAGGCGATTAAGAGCCGGCCACGTCTCCGCTGAATAAGGAAAATATGCTACAAGGATTTTCCGTTCATTGTGTAGTGACTGACCACATCCCCACTTCTGAAAATTGAGAGGAAAGACCTCTGAAAAGAAAAGTGAATGTAAATGGAATATTCCAGCGGTGTCCAAAAATAATGGTCAGCCAAAAAAAACGCAGTCTTCTGAGAAGCTGAGGGTATTGGAAACGGGCGAAGAGGTAGTCACGTGACCTCCACCTCAATATATATTGGAGGGATTTCAGCTCTTAAGTGACTTTTATACTGGAGGCTTTCAGACTTTGAGACAAATGCGAAAGCGTATAGAAGTTCGCAAGTTATTTAATATGTCACTTGGTTAGTTTGGTCGTCAGACCACTGAGAATTGCTGCGGTAATTCTATTACCTGCTATAGGCGCGAATAACATAGCTTGGAACAGTTATTTATTTCGAGATAGCAACTTGGAACTTTTTGAACTTCGAATAATCTGGGTAGATTTCCGAGTTAATTCATAACACCAGTAGTTATAACTGTGTGTAAATATTGCTTTTAGATAGCAATATCAAGTAATACCAAGTTCAAACTTGTATTTATGATTTACGAGTTTGTCTACATTTGTAAATATTCAGAGCTTTATTTAATTTGAATTAAATGTTTTATTGTTATTACTCGAGTGTTTGATTGCTCGGGGAAACCAAGCTGGTGGCAGCGACTCTACCATAAAGGTTGTGGTTTATGGTTGAATCCCTTTCAGGCAATCAGAAGGAATGCTTCAATAGAGAATGTAATTACTTTAATGAATGGTGGTGTAACATCTACATCACTTGATGCAGGTAAAGTCATTGATGCTTATCATTATATTGTCATAATTGTATTATTGGAAAAAGTATTAACCACAGTGTATCAAAAATTATAAGGGATATAGATAATAATAGAGATATGTAGAGTGAAGGAATTCTCACAATTTTCAGAAGATCAGCAAATGAGAGGTGTAAGATATTTATGTTATTTGGGGTATGAATACTGAAGAATTTTTAAAAGAGCAGGCTTGCAAATATTTAAGAATCGAATAAAATTGAAAAGTTTTAGTGCCGTGGACATGTGCGTAAGATAGTGGGGACAAGACTGAGGAAATTAAGAAATGACTGGAAGCGAAAAAAAGTTAAGGGCAGAAAACCACATTCTGGAAGGGACAGGCTGACATATCATTTATTGCAGCATTACTATGAATGGCAATCAGAAGGAATGCTTCAATAGAGAATGTAAAGTCTATAAAAAAGAATGCTGTAATGAATATTGTCCATTTATGGGTATTTAAGTGATGACGTTGCTTGCAAAAAATCTCAATGAAAGTTTTCATCTATCCATTTGGAAGAGAATTCCCAAAGTAGTTTTTGTGGGGTTAAATGATTTAAAAATAGGTGTTATTACTGTTATTTGTTTTAATGTATTTCATCAAGAATTAAAGTGCTGAATAAATTATGAAGTCAATATTATTAGTAGGCTCCTACGGGTTGAAAGAGGAGATAAAGATGCTGAGAGAATGATCAAAGAGGCAAGAGTAAAGAGGAGAGCTATGGAAAGGAAGAATATAGTGCTGGAATTTATTAATGTAGGTTTTTCTTGCTACAGTACTTTATTTTGCTAATTTCTGCAGTTATTTTTGTACTTTAAGGTACTCATAACTATTTATCGGTTAAAAATAATTCAATTTTTTTCCTTTCACTTCCTTCATAAAGTATCTTAGACGAGCTATAGAAAATATTTCAGTAATTAGCTTTTTTTGAAAAATAAAAAAATTGTAATGTGCACAAAATTATGACTTTATAACAGACATAAACAATTTAAAAAATTGTGATCTTGTTCTTGGAATACTTTTAACCCTTTGTATTAGGTTATATGTGAAGATAAAAGTATATAGTAAACAAGCTCATGCATTGAATAGTTTTTGCAAAAATGGTACCGGCATAATTAAATCAATAATGTTGACTCATTTAGCCATGGTATGAAAATTATCTATTAACCACCAAAATATTATGTAAGGCCACAAAGCAAATTTTAGCACAAATGCTAAAAGATATTCAGCAGGACGCACAAAAACATTCAGCTTTCTGGGTAAAAGTAAACAAAAGATATTTAATGTTCAGTTTGAGTAAAAATGGTGTATATTTGAAGAAAGAAAATGTACCATTTGCCTTGTGTGAATAGGAACTATTTAGGAAGTTCTGTCTGAAACAAACTAAAGCTTAGAGAGAACACTTTTATGATCCAATTGATCTTAAACGGTGTATTTTGATGCGGTGAAGCTTGTGAAATGCGTTTCAAGTTATTCCATACCACAGATGCTCCATTAGTACGGAAATGACCGTTCTCGTGACGACCGAATGTGGTGACGTCAGTAATTGCGTGCCGAGGCTTTCTCATAGCGTCTGTGTCTGTAGAGCGCTGGGCTGCTAGCTGGAAGGTCCATGGTTCAAATTTTAGTGGAGTTATGACATTTTTCCTCGTGTGTCAATCTCTAGGCCGCTTTCGCTGGTCGACTCAGGATGAAATGTGTACCGATCAAAGCGGGTGGAAGCGTGATGTTGACCAGATCATCTCTTCATTCTGCTCAGCTTGTAAGATCACTGAGCTCTATCCTCTGCGTTTGATCTTACTTGTTAATGGGACAGTTTTTTAAGAGTACTATTTCTGCGCTATGATAACATATTTTGATGTGAGATCCAAATCTCCTATATGATATTTTTATTATAGAACCCTGACTTCTAGTAACCATAGAAGGCACAACAAAAATCATAGAAAATAAACCATTGGATTTGTTATGTTCTTCTGCCTAAACACAAGTGAAAAAAGGAATAAAATTTGTACTGTCGCACTCAGGAAAATACCGAGATCACATCATGGAATTAAACTATTTACACAGCTACCAGAGCGTGATAAATATAACTATGTTTTCAATAGGCGGCCAGCAGGGCAATACAGCCGCGTGCTTCGTTGTCGGGCGTATTCAGTCCTTTAACTGGACCTTTCTCAACTGTGGAGTCAAGATAGTGGACTGAATATGCACGGCAACTACGCTAGCGTAATAAAAAAATCCGATAGTAGAGGAAGGAAAGGATTTCTCCGAACCTTTGGATGCTACTTCCTAACCTTCCGAACTATATTGTCTACAAATGTATACGTGTAAGAATTTCCCATATTACGGAAATTCTTCTTGTTCCTCACATATTCAGAGTATTTTTGTGTGGTTGTGGTATGATTATAAAAATGCGTTTTATCAATATGTGTGTTTTTTTACAGATTCTTCGCTGTCCCGTACTTCCCGTGAATTCATATGTAAGTGGTCGAATTTATGTAATCCTTGTTCCAACTTCCAATTAGCATTAATTACTCTGCAAAAAGTCGTTCTACGTTGATCAAGAGTTTGCTTTGATGCATAGTTTCATGGAATTTGCTAGGTTTACTTCACGTTTTTATTGTATACAACATTTAAATACCTGTAAAATATGCGTATTTTAATATACCTTATTCATCTGAGTATAGTACTTCTTTTTTAACGACAGCTTCTTTTCTTTAAAGTGTAGACAGTTTTTCTTTCCCTTCTAATTTAACGAGTTTATTGAATTGACAGAAACTCTTAAAATTATTAAAACTGTTTACAGAGTATAATTTTAGTTGGTCGTTTTCAGTGCTCACGGAGGGTGTCAGAATTGCGTAGTGTCGGGCCAGAAGTCAAGAGAATCCTCTTTATGACCTCATTGGATATTTCTTTTTATTATTTTTCTCGTTGCAGTTGCGTCCTTGTTCGTTCGCTTTTCTACAGCGGTGAGGAACCATCGCCAACCACGACTTTTTCATCATCTTTGTTTTGAAGAGTTGCTAGAGTTGCTAATTAAATCGCTCTTGTATTTTGAGTGGTGAATTTACGCAGTCGAACGGCGTCAGCTATCCGTCAGCCAGTATTCATTCTTTGTTACGAATTAAATACTTCACGAAGTAATGGCATTCAGTCATTTAGAAATTTAGTCGGTTTCAATGAAATTTAGAAATTTAGTTGGCATAATTTTTTATAAATATTCGTTATATTTTTAACATGCAACCTCACTTCAAAGGTTTAGTTTTCAGAAAGTTCTTTTTCCTCTCCTATTTCAGATATAGAACGCCGTTTTCTTTGTTTTCGAGAAAATACTTTTTTATTGAAGTGAATCGTGAAATAGATGCGTATCTACTCCTTTCTCTTCCTCAAAGCATCTCTATTCTCTTTGACTTGAGTTTGTCTGAGGAGTTTGCTCTCCTTGTCGGAATCTTTCTTTGAAATCACGAAGTATTTGTTTACCTTATACACACGGTATAAAGAGGCTATTACAACTGTGGAAATGATTGCGACATTTTCTCGGAAATACGCGTAAAATGTACATGATACAGAAAAAGAGGCTCTTAAAAGTCCGTTACTGACCGAAGACACATAAGTTTAATCAGTTTGAGCCTTAAACTGCGTCTGGTTATTCAATGGTCCCTTTCGTTAAAATTGTTAAAACATTTAGGAAAGAAAATACTAAAGAAGACGTAAGTTGACTTACGAAAATTTCTCGTAAAATCAGTCCAAGGGTTATCTTTACATGATTTATTTTTATGAACCTTAATTACAATTTGTCGTGCATTAAGCTGTTAATTTGCTAAAATGTACCCTTCTCATATGTTCGTTACATATTCGTGGTCGAATCCCATTCCGTCCAATCGCATATTTCTCTTGTCCCGCCTGCGATGGACTCTTAATGAACTCGGTTCTCGGGGACGTTGCACTCCCAAAGATTACTTTCTACGATTGATTTTATTTCATTTCTCATACGGTTGCTCTTACAGAATATACCATACTTATTCAGTTGTGTTTGATTGAATGTACAGTTCCCGTTTTAGCGTACGGTGAACTTTTATGTCGTTGGGTGTCACTTTGTGTACATTTGGTACATCTGCGAATATGTCACTGTTTCCAATCTTTCTATTTTGCCCTACTTCTGACTCCCGCTAAAATTCTGGAGTCTTGTACGTGGCGTCTTGAAACTTTCCTATCCTGGCCAATTCCCATGAGCTCTACGCTCGCGTCCCTTCGATGTCCTTGCGTTCCGCTAACTGCGCAGTTTGCCGGCTCCAGAAACTTCCGCTGAGCTTAACTTTCTAATACGCATTCCCTGATGTTCATACATCTTAAGGGTTAATTTCCTCTCCCTTCGAAGCAAGTATTAGTTACAATCCCAAGATTTTCTAAATCTCTTCTTTGATTGCTTAAAGCTTTCTCTCATTTCACGTTGCTTTTCACACGTGCTGTGAGTTTATTGAGATTGTTTTCCGTGAACACTTTATGTAGAAAGTATGCGAATTATATTATGGCTAGGTGAGTTTTCCGGTTTCACTTGGGTCATAAGTTACTTAATTTTCTATAAAGGAGAATTGATTCTTAACAAAATGTGCGAACACATAAATTAATACATAATAATTGTGTTTATTTTTCCTTAACCATTACAATCTGAATCTTGCAATCTTTCGTTATATCCCTTTTGCCGCTGTAAAAGCATGGGTCGTTAACGCAAAACCCGTAAAATTCCATTCGCGAATGCTCAGTAAAAATTAAAAACAGCTTGCTTGGAGGCGTTTTCGTACACATTTCGGGTATGCGAGGCGAGGTCGTTGCTTCGAGACACTCGCTGAGACTTAACGACTGTAATACCTGAAGTTATCGCCAGAATAGTTTTCTTTGACATCTGATAAAATTATGTAACGATGCACCGACCTCCAACCTAGCCTATTCGGTACATTGATTTTTTTCTCGTCTGTATGAAAAAATACTGAAGTCTTTAAAACTTTTCGTTATACGATCTTAAACAGGCAAATAATCTAACCTTAACCCTCCTGTGTCTTGCAGACACGCGAGTGGGCGCATGCCGCACTGAGTGCGGTCAGTGTAGAATTTAATCTTACTCTGATTTCCGAAATACAAATAAGTGTTTATAACTATAAATGGTTGTGTGACACAAACTAACATATATGTGTATTAATTTTTTTAAAAAAGTTTATTATATTCAAGTAACTTTCTTCACTAATTTTGATTATGATAAAAAATCTGGTGACATAAAATTAAGTAATAATTTTTGAAACAGACTGTGGGATAAACTAAAATTAAACTATGAAACGTATCGGGAATAAGGAATTGTTGCGGTCTCAAAACTGTATGAACAATTTACATGTAAACATTTGTTCATTCTATTCACAATATCATCAAATTGATTGGGGACTTAGCAACATAATTTAGCAACAAATATCTGATTAGAATTGAGCTGAAAAGAAACAGAATAGTCCTCATTTTGTCCATTATATTTTAAAACAGTTCAAAATTAATCTCTTAATGTCCAAAGCTTTTAAAAAATTACACATCTATAGGTACAAAACTGAAAAATTGTAATAGATACAAATAACACACAACATATTAACGAGTAGACTCATTTATTACAAATAAAATAGGAAAAATTAGTGATACGGACAATAAATGTGTGATAATGGTGAATAAATTGAAAAAGAATATGTAAATAATACGTAAATGGCAAAGACTGCGCCGCTACTCGCGAGAAAAATACGAACGTGAGTGGGACGTTCTGCACTCAGTGCGTCATTACTGGCGACTCACTTTTCCAAGAGTGAACTAACAATGAAGGAAAAAGTCGCTTATGTGGCGCAACGTGGTTGTGATAAAGACAACAAAGCGTAGTGAGGAAAAGCAGCTCACCAAATTCCCAGAATCATCCCAAAATCAGAGATTGAACACAGTGGCGGCGATTGGGAATCAATAGTTTGGGGGGGGGGACAAAAATAATAATACCGACAAGTACCGGTGAACCGGGACTATAGGTGGTACTTGATATCACATACCATGATAGATATTAAAGAAAGATAAGAGGTTTTTCACTCCTTTATAGATGGGATATATATGAGATTAATGAAGCACTGGAAATGTAGTGGAGTACCTACGTGGGACTATTGAGTAGACTCAAAAACATCAGTTGGCTGAAAGAGAACACGAGACGATAGTCATGTAATGTCTCTTATGACGTAAACATTATTCCATAAATCAGCAAATGAAAAATAAAGACAAAATTTTCAAATTTAGATTTGATACGGTAAGTTTTTTATACTTCACGGGAATTTGCATTGGGCAATAGTTACCCGTTTACCAACTTATCTGCTTTAGTAATAACGTTCACATTTTGAGTAGTATTAAAAACATAACTTTCGAAGGAATTGCTTGTTTAAAATAAAAACTAAAAGTGATATTTAACCGAAGTAAAATACCTGAGTTTACTCAAGGACGTTTCGTACCGTATTACATTAAGCAATACGTAAGGAAAAATAAATATTGTGTTAGATATAGAAACTAAATGTAAAAATAAGCTTCTTATAGTCATTTATTTACTTACAGTTTTAAAACAAGGTTAAATGTCTGGCGTACACAGTCATCCAAGTTGAGGTCCATTTTATCAACGGCCAACATTGACAAGTGCGATAGACGTTCTTGAAGCATTGTATTCCTCAAATAATTTTTCACTCTTTTCAAGACACTAAAAGATCGTTCTGCCGATGCAGTGATACAGGGACAGTTTAAAAAATCCCAAAAGCTGGAAAAGGTTTGGAAATACATTCTGATTGTGAATGTTTTCAGACTTAAATTGTAGCACTAACTTTGAAATAAGTTTACGATCTGTTTCTTCAGGATCTTTTTGAGAGAACACATCAATTTATGCAGATAAAGATTCACTGTCAATACCAAATGCTTCACTCACAGCTGAACAAGCTTCTTTGATAATGTCACTACAAACCTTATTGTTCTTCCTTGAAGCAGCCAGTAATGTTTCTATATGGCACAGTAAAATCAGGTGATTTTTTTTTTCAAAACGCGACTTGATGTTCTCAGAGAGGGTGTCTAGTAGAGGGTAATAAAATGTTCTTGACCAAAAGTCTTGAGATGAATCATAATTGGGGTGAACATCTCCGCCAATTTTCTGCGTAACTTTCCGCTTGCGTGGAACAGTAGGCCTCTCGAAACTGTGCGTCTCACAAAAGGTAAGTGCTTCAGACTAAAGTTTCTTGAATTCACATTCATTTCTATAATCAGTTACCATAAAGACCTTATTGTTCAATTGGCAATATCAACTACTTAATAAACTGATACATAATGATTTTGTATGTATTTTGAAAGAATGTCCGTCTTTTCAAACACGTTTCATGACATTTAATGCGAATACGAACTCACACTTACTGATACACTTTATCAAACTGGGAGCTTCCCCTCCAATTTTTGGGTCAGTAACTTCAATTTCTTCCAAAGTCAGTATTATGTCTACTAGGTGCTGTTGAACGACACGCAAGCTATCTTACCTTCTGCTAAATCTTGTGGCGTTCAGTGCTTTGAGAGACAAATCATTACCTTCCGTACTGCCTGCACTAGCTAAATTCTTTATATTTGTAAACACTGTATGTCGTTTGGGAGAAGCTTCAATGAAACAGTACAATTGTGTTGTAATGAAAACATTGCGTACAGAAACAATGCTCTTGGAGGCATCTGCAAGTGCAAGATTTAGAGAATACCTTTAGCAACGTACATACATTATGTGGGGATTGCTTTCTTTCATTCTCGCTACCACTCCTGTGTAAATACCTCTCATATTACCTCCTCTGTCGTAACATTGAACAATTATATTTTGAGGACTGATACCAAATTTTTCGAAAATAGAGAGAAGCAACTTGTACAAAGTTTCACCATCAGTCAAATCTGTTTTGAAAAACCCAAGAAGTCGTTTCGATTTCCACTTCCTCGGTGGCTTATCTTATTACAAGAGTTAATTGCTCATGATGTGAAACGTCTGGCGTTTCATCAACAATTATGGACAAATGCTTACTTTTCTTAGCACATTCAAGTATAGTGTCTCGCGTTTGATTTGCCATAATTTCCATCATTTCATTTTGTACATCGTGATGAACATAATTAAATAAATTTCCGTATCTAAAAACAATTTTTTTTCAATAGCGCATTATATTCCCCCAGGGGACTTACATCTAGTAAGTACGTGTTTGGCAAACACGGGGCCCCAAGGTGAGTCTGGCATTACTTCCACTTACTTGTGCGAGGCTCCTTCCTTTCTCTTTCCTGACCTTCCTTGGACACCTCTTGTTCTTTTCGATCCCGACGCTAGGGTATCTTTCATTTTTATTTTTCTTCTTTTTTTAATGATTTAAGTAATGTCTTGAGATATGTTGATATTTGAGTTTTGAGTTGTAATTCAGGAGGGTTTTTAGTGGGTATGGTTGAGACATTCGGCGAGTCATGTTGGCTCTCCCTAGTGCGTAACTGTATTTTCCCTACCTGTACAAGTTTAAGGGCTCTAATGACCTCGATGTCGACGAGCCCTACAGCCCCACAAAAAAAAATAGCGCGTTATCAGTAGATCTCAGCTTTAATAATTCCACATAATTACATTTGTTAGCTGAACTCTCACTCTCTCTGTGTCCTCTTAGTGATAAACCTTACCTTGCCAAACCTTACCTTGCCAGGAAAAGCGAAGTCTAAAAGAGAATTTTCAAATTATCGCGATTTTTATTGACTTCTTCGTGATTTTGGGTAGATATCTTACAACACTTTTAACGAACGTGAACTGTATTGTCAAAAAAGCAGTTGCAAACTGGATATGATCACATGGGGGGAAATAAACTAAGTTACTCTCGGGAGACAAGCAAGGGACCATCCCATCAATTCCGATTAAGGGCCGGAGTAAAACCGGGGCCGGGATGGGTTTCCTTGGCTTTTAGTCCGTCGTGCCAACGTTGCAAAGCATTAAGATGAGATGACGATCTGAAGCTGACTGTGAATATTAGCTGAAATAATATGCTGAAGCTGGTCACGCAGGTAGTTGAAACTTCTGTTTCAGTATTTAATGAAACAGACTCTACAGAACTAAACGAGGAAACTGTATCTACAACGTTGGCGGTGTCGCATTGTTCAGTATCACTTGTTGCTACTAGCTTCTGTTTCTTTGCCAAAAAGTCAAACTAGGTTTTTCCAGTTGAACGCTTTATTTAAGCCTCGAATCAATATTGCACGCGAGAAAGTATAACACCGGAACACTAGATAGAACTACAGAGACATATGCACTAATGTACTGATACACGCGACAAACTGGCAAATAAATTTCACAGTATCCATCGGTCTAGTAACTCACTAATCTCCAAGATAGACCCGCCACTCAGGTTCTGATAGCGCGTTTGGCTGCACGTGTGTTCTGTCTCGGATTGCGCTAGCCGTGATAGTGCGTATGGCAATAATAATACGTTTTTAAAACAGCTTCAGTTTCACCCCAAACCACCACCTCTCCTTCAAGGGCACGCGCAGTGCCAGAAGTCGGAATGGATAATCTGTTCTAAGGACACTTATCAATTGTTGATAGCGACGCTGGATGTACATCTACAATTGAACTTCCTCCACTGCAATTCTTATATACCCCATTTTCCAGCATAAACAACTTTAAACTAACCATTAATCTGATATTACTATGCGGCAACTTATTTTTTTTATCGCATATCGCACGAAAACAAAATTTGAATTAGAGGGTAGATAGACTTTGAGAGGACAATTTGTTGCTACCTCGGTATAAATTAAGGGAAAGACAATTAGGTGTCACCAAAGCAAGGCTAGTATAAATGTTTTTTTATAATTACGTGTTTTAGAGGGTTCAAATGACATGTTCTTTTTTCTTATAAAATGAACCCTCCCCCCTAATCGCCGCCGCTGGTTAAACACGTTTGCCGCATTCTGTGCGGCGGCGCGCCCATCGGAGGGTTAAACACGTGTCCCCGCTCGGAGAAATGCGATCATTTGGCACACCTGCAGTAATGAACAAAATTTAGAATCAACTTTAGAAAAATGGTCTGAAATTATTACTCCTCAGCCAACGACCGTTTCTAGTAAGGGTTGTAACTGATTCACTTTTCTACGGATTGGTGTTGTAGTTTAAGAGTTTATTTCTGTCACACTATTTTTACATTTTATTGCTATATTAGCTTATTTATATGAACATAGCTCGTTTGTCATTTTCTAAACAAAGAATCTTGCGATATATTAAGGGTAAACTTGCTCACTTGATTATAATAATTATTCATGTTGTTACTGATCGCAATAAATGGACTTCAGTCTGTAAAATATCGGAAGGCGACTGGCAACCTTATCATTTCGAGACGTCTTGAACCAGAGATCCTCCCTGACATCACTTTTCACTCACTCCAACATCCTTACTCTTGTCGACCAGAATTTATAATATTTATTGCAAATTTTTTTACCGTACAAGTTAAGGACAAAAAATATTTTAATTTTGAATTCTTCACAAAATTTTGACAAAAATGATACCAAACAGCAAATTATTTTCCAGCAATCGCTGTCCTTTTATTTTATATGAATATAATTACTCTGCTGTTGTCAGTATCAATATAGAATGCTTGAAAATAGTTATTTGAATCATTATTAATAAATTTAATAAATTTATTGTCGAAAAACAGTACAAACTGCGTATGACCACGTGGAGGACACTCCCAACTAATTTACTCTCCGGAAGAAAGCAAGGGACCATCCCATCAATTCCGATCAAGGACCCTAAGGCAGAGGCGGATTCAAAAATTTCAGCAAAAGTTCCTAGATAAGATAAAAAGTTAGCTGCGAGTTATAATACATATATAATGTCAATACGTTTGTAATTTAACGCAAATATGTTTGTTATTATTATCGAACAAGTTACTATACAAGTTATTATCGAACTATAGATTATTCTGAGTATAGTGCTTAAAAATTGAAATAACACTAAATTCACGATTTATTGTTACAATAGACCCGCCCCTAGACAAAGCCTAGAGAACCTGTATGATAAATCCGCCTCTACCCGAAGGAAAACCGGAGAAAAATCCGGGCCAGGATGGGGCTACAGAATTAATGTACACAACCGTGCCAAAGTTGAGTACACATAAAACTAAATTAATATGAGATATAAGACAACACAATCATGCAAGAAAATAGCTTTTGAAATTGTTATAAGTTATTTAAATAGTGCTACATNTGGCGTGATAAAGCACAAGACGAATTTAACTTTTATTAAAATCAATAAATTCTTTTACAGTGTAGAAGCACTGGTGCAGGAGGTAGCTTTTAACCGCGGATTTGAAGATATTCAATTCATAATGTCTTTTATATTATTGGACAGGGAATTATATAAAACGATTCCCGAATGATGCGGTCCTTTTTGGCAAAGAGTGGTTGACACTCTAGGGCGATGAATATTACTACTATTGCGAGTATAGTGTTCGTGAACGAGACTGTTTCGTATAAAGAAAGGGTGGCACTTCAGTAATTCGGACTTAACAAACACGACTGTTTCATAAATATAAATGCAGGGAAGTGTTAATATATTTAATTCCTTGAATAAAGGTTTACAAGAGTTTCGGGGGTGAGATTTACAAATTATCCGAACTATCCTCTTCTGAATTCTGAAAGTTTGAATACTCTGACCGGAATTACCCCAGAAGGTAATGCCGTAACGTAAATGGGAGTAAACGTTTGCAAAATATACGCAACGGGAAATACGTGGACTAACTGCGTTAACTAAGATTCGGAATGCGTAACACAATTTGCTTAATTGGGAATTAAGATTGTCAATGTGACAATTCCATTTGAGGTTGTCTTGAATATGGAGACCTAAGAATTTTGTATTCGTAACAGTTTTTAATTGTGTTCCGTTTAAAGAAAGACAAACCTGGGGTAAAGATTTTGTATTACTATTGTGAAATGACATAGACACTGTTTTGTCAGTGTTTACAATGAGACGATTTGCATGGAACCAAGTCGAAAGGTTAGACAAAACGTTTTGAGCATTGTTCGTAAAATTTTGTGTAGAATCCAAAACTGAAACTATTTTTTTGTCTTTTACTTGCACGGTAAAAAAAATATTTTGCTATAACAATTTTCAAGTAGGATTCACTCTGGCCGCCAAGGATAAGATTGTTGGTATAAGTGAAAGGGGATGTGTCAAGGAGGATCTCCGGTTCAAGACGTCTCGGAACGAGAATGTGCTGGCAAAAGTAAGGGAGGTAGCCAGCCACCTTCCGATATTTTACCGAGCAATATTATTTGCAAAACTATATACATTCTTTACGTTGTAGTGAAGAAGTATGATCAATTTTCTATATGTTGTGGCCGGTCGCAAATCATAATGATTTTTTTATAGTCACTGTCTAGTATGTGTATCAAATGTCCCAACGCAGAATACTTATTGAGTAATTAATTGAGTAATCATCGTTAACATTTAAAATATATGTTTTGACAAGTGCAAAATTTTAGTTCATTTTGTCCTGATGTATAAAAGAACGGGAAAATTTCTATGTTAGGGAACCAAATGAATTTGTAGGTTTGATTTGAAGTAAGCGNGATGTGTATAAGAGACAGGCAGTTAACCTTCCAATTTGTGATTCCAATTTTTCGCTCAGCTAAACATGTATATGATACAATGAACTATTAATTATTGGATTCGTGCTCGACTGCTTGTGACATGATTTTTTATTTCCCAGCGAGACCTTTCGCGTCATTTTCCACTCGAAGAATCATAGCGTTGCAATAAATATAAAACTAGATCGTTTTCGCTTCACGATCGCTGCGAATGATTTGATTAAGAGATTGCGGGTGAGCTTCATTTAATGGGTTAGGAGGATCGATAGGACTTCACTCGGTCAGTTTTGTCACCGCTGTTTGTCGTCCCGTAATTCATGTCCAGAACCAATCCGCTTCGCAATTGGACATTTTCCCTTTATTTCTGACAGTTAGTGCTGCTTCACACCGTTGGGAACTTGCGCGTAATATTGATATGGGAATGTATGAACGTTTCCTTCCACAATCTGTTGAAAGGCTCCCGAGTCGTTTGTTGATCGAATCTTCGATATTTTTGTACACTGATGAGAAGCTCGAAGATGGTTCAAATACTACAGCTTAAATAAATTGTATGACCTTGTTTTCGCTGACTCGGCTTATACGACGAAAGATAACTATTATGATGTATTATTATTACTTTTCGAATATTTTATTTTTTGATGGTTTTTGAATAAATGGATGAAATGAGTTACTAGATATAAATAGTTTTTCATACGGCAGTACGTTCGTTTATATTCAGTAACGTGAAGTATCTAATAATATGAAATTCAATTTGGATTTGCCGTTATGATTTCTCATAAATAAAAGAAATATGAAGTATGCTTTACTTCTATTCCATGTTGGAAGATTGTGAGACCATATTGATGATATAAGTCTTTTGTACTATTGTAGAGGTTATAAGAGGAAATCGTCTAATAATCGTAATTGATGGTCTAATGGTAACAGTTCAGTTTTTAGATGTAGTGTGCTGTGGATCCCTAAAAAGGGTTTGTCACTTATGTCAGTACTAGATCATGTCAAACAATGAATTACGATGTACGAACTGAAGGCGAAAACTAGACTGTACCCTAGGCGAAACCAAGTTGAGGCTGTTGAGTTAGACCGCTTGCGGCCACCGTAAGGAAGTGTCGTTAAGCGGACTCGAATATCCCGCACATCAGAAGCGCTTGCCTAAACGATACAGAACTACTGACTGAGCGCGGGCCACAATATAAAAAACGCGAGACATTGTCGCTCGCAGGGGAGAGGGGAGTAGAGGGAGTATAGGAGAGAGATATGTGACTCCACTCCGCCCTGTCGGTTAGAATTGACTCCTCGGTCTCTTTCCGAATTTCTTATAACACTCCTTGGTCAGAATAAACTTTCACGGCCTCTGCCGAATTGTTCCTACCTCGTTTCCTTTCGGCCTGAATTGACATCAACTGTCTCAGTCGAACCTACTTTCTGACACTATCTTTACGTCACAACTCCACAATATTGCACAAGACTCGCCATGCGCTCCGTCAGTATTGCTGTCTCGTCGCCGGACGCTTCACGCCGCCGCTCGTTGCACTCTGGGTGAATTGGGTAATAAAAACTATGCCTGTCAATGCTGAGAATGAGGCTGTTATTACTTATTTTCTCCTGTCGCTAGTTCTTTAAGATTAGGACATTTCCCACCTCCTTTCTAGCCAACACCCCTTAAAGCGGGACGACACAGGTTCTCCCTCTCTAACCGTCCCCCCGACATAAGACATTTATTGCTTTCCCATCGCAGTTGGCATATCAATTACTTGCGGTTCAGCGACAGCCCTTCCTCACTTATGGGAAATTTATCAATCAATATTTTAAACAAAAAATATTTTCATGGAAATATTTCTAATTTTACAAATGCGACAGTTTTTACCTCGATTTAATCGTACAACAATTATAGAAAATTATAAATTTATAACTATTTGACTTTATTTTAGTGTAAATGCAAAAAAGTATTTTTAATATTAGGTTGATTCCGACAAAAGCTCATACATTTCTTTTATCGTATAAATCTGAAAAGTTTTCATGACAATTCCGTATTTTACTCAATAAAAAATTAATTAAGTTGTGAGCTCTGTATAAAACTTTATAAATGACTTTTTTTGGAGGTGAAACTGGGCATTGCTTCCATTTACTTGTGCCATGCTCCTTCCTTGCTCTTTCCTGACCTCCCTTGGTCACCTCTTGTTCTTTTCGATCCCGACGCTATTAGAGCTAGGGTATCTTTCATTTTCACCTTCTTCCCTTTCTTCTTCTCCTTCTCCTCTTTCTTCTTTCCCTCGCAGGGAGCTCAGTTTCGAGTGAGTATGGGTTTGGCAAACCCACGGTTTCGAGCTGGGGACTGGTATTGCGCCATCAGTCCTCGGACACCGTAAGCTTTGGACATGCTTCAGCGACCACCATTGGCGCGACGGTGGAAAGTTGCGTGTTTCGAAGGGCGGAGATCTTGCCTTCATTGGCCGGGTCGCGAGGAAGGATTAAACCTCTATAAAAAAACCCTCAACCTCAAGGTGTGTTACGCGCCGATGAGGTGAATGGGTGTTGAGGACAAACACTCACAAGCGGACAACCTCTGGGGCAACTGCCGTACCTCAGTTGAACAAGGCTTAGTGGCGTGATGCGGGGGCTCCACGTCACCGGACATTTACTTCCTCCGAACTCATGAGTCAAAATGAAAGATTCCTGTTTTCCCCTGCCTTGCGGAGTGGACGAGCCGCAAGGTTAGTATTACGCCTCAGGGTCTTCGAAGCGGCCGAGGGTTAACAGCCCTCCTGCTTCAGAAACAAAGGATAAGAAACAGAACATTTCTCATGAAAATGTTTATATTGTTATGTCACGTATAGACGGGACACTTGAAAAAGTATCCCCGTTCTATATTTACAAAGGATTGCAGGGTTTAGTTGGAACGCTGAAATCAATTAAAAGGTTGCGTAATGGGTCAATGCTGTTGGAAACCAACACCAACAAGCAAGCGTTGGCACTTTTAAAATGTACTTTGTTGGGAGAGTTCCCTGTGAAGTGCGAGCTCCATGGTGCGCTTAATCGCAGCAAGGGGGTCGTAAGTTGCAGGGACATTATTGATATGGCAACAGAAGAACTAGTTGTAGAATGGGAGGCTGACCACGTAGTTGAGGTCAGTCAGATCATGAGGAAGGTAAATGGTGTTCTGGAGAAGACCAGTTCCTTCATCGTGACATTTGACTGTCCTAAACTACCAAAGGAACTGAAGGCTGGATGGCTGAACCTGCCGGTCCGTCCCTGTATACCAAATTTTCTGCGCTGTTATAAGTGTCAGAGGTTTGCACACACGACAACATCGTGTAAGGGACGTGATACCTGTAGAAAGTGCGGAAAGGAGGCACACGAACCCGGCGTCTCATGCCCAGGGCCTGCACAGTGCATTAATTGCACAGGCAGTAACCCGGTATGGAGCAGGGAGTGTGTCGCCTTTCTTGAAGAAAAGAAAGTGCAGGAAATTAAAACTAAGTAGAAGTTCCCGTACGGTGAAGCGCGGAAGAAATACAAGGCTTTACACCCTGTATTTTCTACCAGTTACTCCACCGCAGCCAAGACTCCAAAGCAGATAAAAAACGTATCTGTTCAGGCCGATTTCACTGACGTGTCTACGACAACGTCGTGCACATGTCAGTGCAAATGCGGCAAGAAAAATGACTCGAGAGAGTCCCGAGAAACCTAAAACAACACCAACAGCGCGTCCATCTACAAAAAAACCAAGTAGTAATAAACCTACTGCAACAAAGACACAGACAAAGAAAAAGCCTGGTTCTAGGGCTAAACCCCTGAACCCTGTTCAATTACCAAGCAAAAAATCGCACAGACGTAAAAAGAACGTCTCTGTGCTTTCTTCCTCGGAGTCAGAACGTGTATTGTCCGACGGTGACGCGGAAATACACATTCACGAACCTGATCCCGGAGGTTCGAAACAATAATGGCTTCCATACTTCAGTGGAACCTTAATGGCTATAGAACTCAACGTGAAGAGTTACAATTCTTAGCGCGTCGTAATCCGATCTGTATTTACCTGCAAGAGACACACCTTTCACCAGAACACTCACCCTCTCTGCGAGAATACAGCAGCTTCAGATATGACGACACCACGGGAGATCGAGCAAGAGGTGGAGTTGCCGTGTTTGTTAGAAACGCAATCCTCTGCTCACCTGTTCTCCTACAAACTCAAATTCAGGCTATAGCGGTCAAAGTTCATAGCGTGCCAGCCATGACCGTGTGTTCAATCTATCTTCCTCCGACACGAGATTTCTCGGAAGCTTCCCTCAGGGATTTAATTCACCAGCTCCCTCGACCATTCTCCGCCTCGGAGATTTCAACGCCCACAGTGTACTGTGGGCTTCGTCGAGCGATTGCCCCAGAGGCCGACTGCTGAATTGTCTCTTTGAGCGGGAAGATTTATGTCTACTGAACACCGGGGAGATAAAAGACCCACTTTGCGTTTGCCACCGGGTCTTGGACTGCTATAGACCTGTCAATTTGCTCTCCTGAAGTTGCTGATATCTTTCAATGGAAGGTAGAAGATGATCTGCATGGTAGCGACCATCATCCTATCTGGTTGTC
>NNCF01129099.1:911570-944110 GCA_002313205.1 Laupala kohalensis | reverse complement strand
ACGAAGAACATTGCGGAGATTTAAGGCTAGTCCATCTCCGGAAAACCTCGCCGCATATCGGATTGCTAGAGCAAAAGCGCGCAGAACTATCAAAGAATCCAGATCCACGTCCTAGAAAGAGTTTCTAAGCTCCATTAAGAGAACAACATCGTCCACTAAAGTATGGGAGTCAATCCGAAAGGTATCTGGAAGGTATTCTCGAGGCCCAATATCTGGA
Organism: Laupala kohalensis; assembly: GCA_002313205.1. Classification (NCBI taxonomy): domain Eukaryota; kingdom Metazoa; phylum Arthropoda; class Insecta; order Orthoptera; family Trigonidiidae; genus Laupala; species Laupala kohalensis. The sequence continues at coordinate 943,893 of NNCF01129099.1, read as the reverse complement.
CTCAATTATCAGGGTCGGATTCTCACCAACAACAGAGAAATTGCAACAGTGATGGCTGAATACTTCGCTGACCTGACATCTACAGCAAACTGCGATCCTGATTTCGCGAGAAAAAAGGAAGTAGCAGAGAGCACATCTTTTGACTTTCGTTCCACCAACTGGGAACCCTACAACTCCTCCTTCTCTATGTGGAAACTTGGGTCAGCTCTAGCGACTGTCCACGACACTGCTCCTGGCCCTGATTCCATTCATTATGAAATGCTGAGATGACTCAGTCTTGAATCAAACGAATACCTTCTGGATATCTTTAATCTTTCATGGTCCGAGGGAGTATTCCCTAATTTGTGGAAGGAAGCAACGCTTATCCGTTTACTAAAACCAGGTAAGTACAAAACGAAAATCAGTAGTTATCGAAGCATTGCCTTGACAAGTTGCGTTGGTAAAACTCTGGAGAGAATTATCAACCGACGTCTCGTCTGGTATCTTGAACGGCTGACTTGCTGAGTCGATCTCAGTGTGGTTTCAGGAAGTTCCATTCCACCCTGGACAACTTACTTCTCCTGGAATCAGCAATTCAAGATGCTTTCGTCCGAAGACAACATCTCATCGGAATATTCTTTGACATCGAGAAGGCTTACGATACTACTTGGCGTCATGGCATTTTACAACAACTCTATGCCTGGGGATTTAGAGGACGTCTTCCTCTGATGCTCATGTCCTTTTTGGATCAATGTTCCTTCCGCTACAGAATTGGAAGAGACACCTCGGATCTCCTTCTCCAAGAGAACGGTGTTCCTCAGGGCTCAGTCTTGAGTGTCACCTTATTTGCAGTGTCCATAACCAGCATAACGTCTGCTGTAAAGAATCCTGTTTTACACTCTCTTTTTGTCGATGACTTTGCTGTCTTTTGTTCATCACAGAGTGTCACAGGTGCGGAGCGACAAATCCAACTCGTCCTCAATACATTATACCATTGGTCGAAAACGACAGGTTTCCGTTTCTCTGCTGAGAAAACACGCTGTGTTCTTTTCAGTAGGAAACCAAGCCTTCTGGTAGAACCTCACCTGACCCTGGAAAACAACGTTCTAAAATTCTACTCATTTGGAAACTTCTTTGATCTAATTTTTGATCAGAGACTTAATTGGATCGAACATCTGAGTGACCTAATAGCAAGAACATTAAAGTCTCTGAATTTATTGAAGTGCCTGAGTAGCAGGGAATGGGGCGCTGATTGCTACTTTCTGCACCAGTTTTATCGAGCATTCATAAGATCTCGGCTCGATTATGGCTGCGTTGTATATAGCTCTGCTCGTACAAGCTATTTAAAGAAGTTGGATAGTGTCCACCATGCAGGAATTCGACTAGTAACGGGAGCCTACCGCACTAGTCCCATTCTGAGTTTGTATGCCGAGAGTGGCGAACCATCTCTTTACCTCCGGCGGCAAATCCTCATTTTACGACACTTTTGCCACGTGCTAACTTTACCAGACAATCTGGTGCACAACGCGGTTTTTCATTTTTCCTCTTCTTCCATCCGTTTCTACAACAACAGACTGAGAACAACCAAACCTTTTGGATATCGCTCCAAACAAATTTTAGAAACCTTAAATATGCGCACACCTAATGTTTTATACCAAGGTTTTAGTAAGTCTCCTCCTTGGGCTTTGCACAAGCCGAAGATTATTTTCGATCTTCTGCATCATGACAAGAACACTCCAGCTCCGATGTTGATGGTATACTTTCACCTAATCCTCGACAAACACCGGGTCCGTATCAATGTATTTACCGACGGGTCGAAGCAAGCTGATGGTATCGGCTGCTCCGTGGTTCTTCCCCGTGAGACCTATGGGTACCGTCTAGGCGACTTGGGCAGTGTTTACACTGCTGAGTGCTACGCCATATTAAGAGCATTGCGATCAACAAAGTGCTCCGGAGGATCACATTTCCTGATTTGTTCTGATTCACTGAGTGCCCTTGAAGCAATTTAGAACATGTATCCAGCTGATAAGCTGATCCAGAACATCCAGGATGTGCTTTTCTCACTGCAAAGTGATGGAAAGAACATAATGTTTTGCTGGGTTCCCGGACACGTGGGTATCAGAGGAAATGAGGAAGCAGACGATTTTGCAAAGACGGCATGCCTCAAGAATCGCGTGGATTTTTCCATGATTTCGAAACGAGATCTCCTAAATTCCGTCAAGATAAGGATTCTGAGTGAATGGAACAATGAATGATTAGCTGCTGAAGGGAATAAGCTCCGACTTATCAAATCTTCTGTTAAGTCATGGAGCAGTTTTTCTAGGCCAGCCCGGCGCGACGAGGTCTTGCTGACCGGCCTGCGTATAGGACATTGTCCTCTTACTCATAGGTATCTCTTACTACTTGATGATGAACCCGTTTGTGATGAATGTAGTTGTTCTTTGACAGTGCGTCACGTACTAACTGATTGCGGAAAATACTCGTATTTACGGAGACAAATTAGTTTGGCTGCAGATTTACCAACAATTCTCGGAAATGAAACGGTTAATGTTAACAAACTATTAAATTTTATGAGTAGATCAGGGCTCCTCCCACAAGTTCTCGGGAGGGTTTAAAAATTTGCATTCCCTTTTCATCTTTACTGTCTCCTTTTTTTTCATCGTTCGTTTCTGTAATTAGAAAATATAATATTTAGAAATTGTTTTCCTTTTTTGTGATATAATGTATTGGTATTATGTTTTCTTTTCTTTTATCTTTGTATTTTGATATTTGTTGAATTCAGGAGGGTTTTTTAGTGGGTATGGTCGAGATATTCGGCGAGTCCCACACACGGGGAAGAGTCACTACGGCTCTTCTCTATGGTGCGAAACTGCATTTTTCCCTACTTGCTTGGGCTCTAATGACCTCGATGTTGACGAGCCCTAAAGCCCTATTTTAAAAAAATGAAACTGGGGATAGTCATATAATAAAGCTAACTGAAGGTGTTGTGACAATTGTAAAAATTAAAATTTTAATGACTATTTTAAAAGTTTTAATTGTTAACTATCTCTAGTGTTTACGGAAATCGTGTTGTAAAAACGTTTGTTTTCTCATTGTTTATACAAAACCAGAAATGAACTAAGATGCTTCCCGTTGTCATCTTTTTTTGTAGAGTGCCATGAGTTCTGTTGATGTGAAATAAGTGATTGTGAGAATTTTTACATTTATTCTTTAATGAACTATTTGTTATTAAACGTAAGATTTAAATAACGTAACGTAATTTATTGTTAAACGTAAAACTTTATGGGGATCAATATAAGTATTACGAAAAAATTGAAATGGATGTGCATCTTCCATAATGGACAACGAATGAAATTAACGACAATAAGAAAAACAAGGTGGCGATCATAATGAACATGTCTTGGACAGAAAGTTTTAAAAAGCGCTATTTTGGATACTCAGATTTTCTATGACTAAGGAGCAAAAAATAAAATCAAAGGGGAAACAAATAAAACGATTTGTTTGACATGCACAACTTAAGCAACTTAAAAAAGCGTTACATTTTTTACAATACATTACGATGCACAAGTCCATCGAAGCACTTGCATCACAGTATTATTGCACGGTATAACAAATAATATCTTGTGTGAAGCGATTTATGTATTGGTAAACGCTCCACACTTTTATATGCAACGTTGTTTAACTGTAATATTATTTAATACTTTTCAATCCACTTCAAAGGTCGAATTATTACATAATGATACAAAATTAAATTGTTCACCATATTTCTTAAGTTTTGCATGTCAAGAAAGAGCGTTTATATGAATTACTTTTTAATTTTTTAAGGTATCCCCTTCTATCCTGTCACGCTACCTCACTCTGAGCTTTAATCTTCAACTATATTTCCTTTCTGTCGCTGTTATTCAGAGCTAAAGTAAAAGTTTTCAATATGGGGAGGAAATTCGAATCTTCTAAAAACAAGCGGACTGTGGAAGTTTCCCATGAAACTAGACGTATCAACCAGTTGCTTACACACTCACTTGAGTGTTTTACCGTCTTGAGAGGAAGCGAATCACAATCGTTATAAAAAAAACTCCTTTTTAAGGTAGATTGAGTACTGAAGGCAATTACTCCAATTGCTTCTATGCAAAAGCGTAAACGCATTTCTGTTCGTAAAACATCGCAGTTTTAAATTTATTTTAGGCTGAAAAATTGTACTCCTAATTCTTCTAAAATATTGCGAACTGGTGTAATTGAGTTCATAAGATTTGTGTACTTTTCTTATGTATTGGATGCACAGATTGCGCCATTTCTTATAATTTTACTATAAAAAATCGAGCGTGCATCTAACCATTTCGGATTAATAATTATTTAGTAAGTATTTGCTATGCCAGCGTTTTTTTATAGAATGGAACTTGAACATCAATTATTTTAATATACGATGGTTTGTGTTACAAGCAGGTTGCGTATCGTAGTGTTAAGTACCTCCTTTTATCATAATCATTTTGGTTATGTCATATATTAAGTTAATTTATGATTTTATTTATTTGGATCACTGTTATCAGTCATAATATGTAACGTAAAATGTCATTACGTTCTGTGCGTGAACTTCCACACTCGGAGTCTGATTATTCTTGTGGTGTCCGGGTATGACCGCTTTGTGGTCTATCATACCGATGTTTTGCGCTTTGTACTTTAACCCTTTAAGGGTAATTACGTCGATAGGATTACGACGTGGCTATACCTGAAGTGTCATGTACTCAGTAAGTTCTGAAGTTTTTCAACATTAAATATGAAGTGGAATGAAATTTATTTTCTGTTATTAAAATTTTATGTTCCCATTAAAATAAGAGAACAACAGTTGCCTGATTATTGGGTGTCCGTGAAAGAAATCAAAATTTCGAAGAATTAGACTGTTTTGAAGTTTTCGGGTATTGTTTACATGTTTGCTGTCCCATCATGATCATCAACATTGGATTTTTTGAAAGAATATTTTGAAAAAAAATGAAGGGTGTATAATCAAAATATTCAAGACGATAGAATATCTTCTAGAAAATAAAGATAATATTTTATCTTTACTTAATAATTTTTGAATTATGCCGTACTTCGTAAGTAAAAGCTAGCTATCATCATTTCTTTCGTTTGTGATAACATGATTATGTAGTAAACGATCTCATGAAAAAAGTATTTGTGAATTATTTATTTTGCTTTAATGACAGTTACGAGACATATTTACTTAAGCTTCTATTGTGAACAATGATATCTTCCGGATTTCAAAAAATATTTTCCTCTTTAAAACAATAGCACTGTTTTTGTAAAATCGTAAAATGAGATTTGTATTTTTTTTAAAATAATGATTGTTGAATGCTTTTGATTTCTTAAGCAAATATTTAAATATTCCTAAATGTAATCATTCTATAATTATGGTTTGCATCATTTAAGTTATTCTGGCGCAAGCAACTCTAAAGCATGACATTGAGATCATGATTTAGAGGATCCCAAGCGAGGGGTATTCTTTCGCAAAGTAGACTCAGGAGAATCTTTCTGGCGTTTATTTCGAGAAAACATGTTATGATTTTATAATTATTACACGTTTATTAAATTAAGAAATTCCTCGATTTATTACAAATTGCAAGACAAATTCATTAAGTTGTGCTGCCCCTGGTCGACTACCACTCAGTCGCCGCCTGTTTGTCGCATTCTTCCTCCTTGAGGCTGACGAGCCCTGTAGAATTTTCATAAGGTTGTATTGCATCGACGACTGGGTTCAAAAGTGGAGAATTTTATAATTCATCCACTGTCACCAACTTCTAGTTTTGACCATCTTTTAGTCTCCCTGACTCCCACAGCGGCGTTCAGATCAGTTGTTTACATTGACCCCTTTTTTACAATTACCCCACCGAACCGTATCTAACTTCATTTATCTCGAATAGTTGTACATAAAACGAATTTGTGAAAATATACTAATGAACTGGAATATAGTATACGTGGTGCGTTAATAAGTGATGCAAGTAAGCTAATTTTTCTTGTTAGGAAACTTCGATATTGAATATATCTCCCCCGAAGTATCGTTTTGACGACAGAAGCGGTCGGACACTTTCCTTCCTATCAGTTCTGAAACCAAATAACTATTCGTCTATCTCCTTGAGGGGCGACTCGTGACGTTGTGCACAGCGCACTCCCTTCTACCTCTGGTGACGCTGGTGGATCAAATTTACAGCCGCGGACGAAGCAAGTTCGCTTGGTTTCGTAGGTTTTCACGGGTTACTCCCTTTCTCCCTACCTTTTATTCCATCACTCATCATTCACTTCGTTCACGAATCACCTGCCTCGGGGAGTTGCATGGAAAGGCATCCGGCGCCCCTGTCATTCCCCAGCTATCATCCACTTCGACTTCGTAAGGTAAAAGGAAATAAAGAGTGTGGGTATTCAAGTGTGTATCGCCTTGGATAAAGGTTGAGCAGTTTACGACTGAAATCAATTACTTGGAAGGTGACACTACTCATGGAGTCAACGGTCATTTTACGGGAGTGGACAAACGAAAGACAAAAGCCGCATTCAACACTACAAGGTTCCTTGTTGTTTTCTTTCGCACGTACAATAATTTTCCGCGCATAAAGCATTGACCATCGTATTTCGGGCTTCTCCACGACGAGCATTCCTCCATGTTGCTTGCCGCCTTACTTTTAGCTTATGACGAGCTCATAAATAACTAATTATTGGTTTTTTGAGATATGGTTCTTCGTCAGTAACGAAGAAATAACATTTCGGATGATACGGTGAAATAACTCTAGGGATCGTTCAAAAATTACTTCAGGCGATACTTGAAGATTTTTACCCCTCCCCCGACCCACGATGTAACGCTTCGTCACGTGATACCCAACGTGACTTCACAAAACGACCAGCCCCCTCCCATCATAAAGAACGAAATACAGTAGTTAAAGAAGCAAATATAATCATATTTATACTTAAGAGTATTATAAATGTCGAAGGTATAAGGAGAAAATGGTGCGTAAGGGATAATATGACTTTTGTCTTCTCTGTAGGACAATTTGCCTCAATTGAGACAGTTATTAACATTTATCATATACCAAATGTAAGGTCACGCTTTCGAAAATACCCCCGGCACATCACGAACCGAAATGTTCCGCCAACCACTCCCCTCCACCATGACCGTGACGATCCCTTAAGACTTGCGAACTACATTTCAGTGAGCCCAGAGTACAATACTAGCGATTTCTGGAATGCAGCGGAGAAAACCTTCTTAAAATAAAAGTGACAACTTACAAACACTATTCAACTTTTCTTACTTTAACTTGAGGAGACTTTTTTTGTGTCTGAGATGGGTGTATCTGTGGAGGAAGTATTGCTCGAAAGGGGTCGTTAATTCTAGTTGCATTAAAACTAGAAAGGCATTTGCAAATCAAGGAAGATGTGGCACAGTGAAGTTTTCTAGAACCTTTCTTGTTTCAATTTTGTGAAGTTCTGTGTTAATTATTATAGACAACCTCTTAGTACAATAAACATTAAACTTTTAAGAAATAGTGAATACAAAAATAAACATGAAGGTTGTTCATTTATTGAAGAGCGCTGGCACAACTACATTTGAAGGTTTCTGTTGACGTTCCGGATGTGGCTTTAGATCCTTTTATCAGATCGTACGGACTCACTAGAAGGTAAATTACTTACTTATACTTGTTTTGAATAGATGACTGCAAACAACAATTAACATATATAAAGATAATGTATGTATGTGTGATCTACTTTACGGCCAGCGAGGACCACGTGATAACGAGTGCTAGTGAGGCTCAGGTATTCATTTAAGTTTACTCACTACAAACATCGCTGAATTTGAGAGAGGAGGAGCAGCGTCTAGATAGGATCAAGATTGCTGCATCCGAGTATTACAACTGTGCAGAGGGTGAACTTTTCGTACGTTGTGGAAATGAAAAGCTACAAATTTTATCTTGCCATGCCCGGGAATCGAACCCGGGATGACTTGATGACGAACAATTACGCTGACACTGTGGCCACGACGGAGACATCATATAATATAATAATATAAAATTAAAATTTTTATGAATGAATACACACCTGACTCCATACATTAACTTTTTTGGTGAAATATTATGATATTATAGTCCATTAGACTTAGTAAATGTTTTAAATTTCAACCTTAACCTTGTTCATTATAAAAAGCATTTATTCTATTATCTTATCTTATGATGGTTATGTCAAGAAAATTTATTTGAGAATTAATTTCAGCCTCAAGGGTAAACTGTATCTGCTGGTTATATTTCTAGTTTTAATTGAACTTTTAGTAACCAGCTGTCTCCTAACTTACGTAGAATGAAAAGTTTGCAAAGGGTTTGTTTGATCAGACGTAGTGGATATTACAAACGTATCGACTAATGCACTACAGATACTAATGGGATTAATGCCAATAGACCTGTTCCTAAATAACTTAAAATTGCATTGGTAATTGAGAAAGAAAGGAATGGTGAATGTTATCGGACCGGAAATAGAGGCGGAATGAGAGAAATGATTCCAAACACTTACAAAGATGTAGAATATAAGAGGAAAAACAAGAAATGGTGGGAAGGTATACCCTTCATTTTAAAACTGGGCATGGAAACTTTCCCACCTACCTGAAGAAAACAGGCAAGGCAGATGAAGTTATGTGTGTTGGTGGGCAGGACGATACACCGGAGCATGAATTTTGGGATTGTGATTTATACGCACCAGAGAGAGCAGAATTTATAGTGAGGATGAAAAAAAATTGATATGGCCAATATTTGTGACCATAGAAAATTAATTGAAACCGAGAAGTTAAGAATTTTTGAAGAATTTTCTCCCAAAATTGGAATAATACGAGATGCAAGGCAGGAGTGATGTGAAGGGCATATGTTAAGAATTAGAACCCCGGAGTTACTTCGTTTAGATACGGGGTGATATGTGTATTTGTTTCAAATCTAAATAAATTAAATTGACTAAGGATTAGTTGAACGCTTTGTTTCTGCAAGGTCTGTACGTGATGTTTATTTTCATGCTAGAGCGTATCTTCCACGCTTTTGAGCATATGCACCTCTTATATCTTCCGTGACGAACAATGTGGTAAATATATTAAATACAATAAAATTACAAAATTGTTATATAACGTGGAGTGAAAATGTTTCATGAAATATTGTGATGAGTGGAATGAAGCTTATGCTTGAATGGGGAGAGGGGCGAGTAGCAGGATGGTGTGGACAGCTCTCGTGGGTCACGTGTCAAAGGCTGTGCAGTCTTCAGTCCCGGGCGTCGCAGGAGCGCGTCTAGTAACCGCTGCTGTTAACTCGAGCTTTAGCTTCACCTCAGTCCTTTCGTGTACCTCTCCTCCCTTCTCCTTTTCCGGATGACGCCGTCCAAGTTCTATGGTCTCTGAGATGCTGTCTTCTCCTTTGCATGTCTCCCGTCGCCTCCGCGAAACCCTCCAGCGCCCCGATCACTGGTAGCCCTACACAATAGACATCTAATTACCTGGCCTTCATTGTGGTTGTGTTGAACACACGCCATGTTTCGCTTGCTTTGCTTTCGCCCTTCATAAAGTCGACTGAGGTCGCTGCTGCGGCTTCGGCGACCGTCTTGCAAGACCTTGCGAGACCCTTCCTTCCTCGTAAGCTCTGGCGACCCCGGCGACTGTGACGCAGCGCGGCGGGCAGTCGCTTGGCTGCTTCACGTTGCTGCTCCACGCGACACCCGCCCCCTGCCGCATGTGCGAGGGTTTAATATGGAGCTGTGCGGCGGTGGTGTCGGCAGCAATGGGAGCGTCTGTCTTCTGGCGCCTCTTTCGGTGGGCATGCTTTGAAGTCTGAGTGTTCGGTGTTCCGAGTTCCCTTTGCTTAATGGCATACGCGCGGCCGATTAGTGCCCCGCAGCCTGTGATGTGGTGTGTTCATGTGCGCCGGCGCCTCAGGCGCCGAACGCGCGCAGGGAGCAAAAGGAGGCGCGTTGGCTGGGATAGTGGTTGGCGCGGGCGGGGCGCGGACAGGACACGCGGGTGTGTGCTGCTTGTGCGACGGAGCATACGACCAAGGCTGCACACGAGCCCTCGGTACGCTCCACCGCTTGCGCCACTGCTTTCCTGTTCATACAGAGCGTCCTAAGATATTTCCTCTTTAGTTTTTTTCTTTTCCTATGTACACAATAATGTTACATTGCTTTGTTTTATTTCAATTCTACATAGATTTCAATCTCAGATGAGTTGCCAAGTATTTATTTCGTACAATAAGCAACATTCAATCTGAAGGGTCGACCCACGGGACGCATGTACTCTAGAATATCAAGCGTAAAATATGGATTAAACATCCTTTTCACTATTTTTACTTTCTATATATTGTCTTGTCCATGAATATGTTTTACATTCTTATGGCGTATTTAATGCTGTGCTCTGCCTTCTAAATTATTTTCATGTTGAAAATGCCGAGACCGTCTCCATTCTGAAAAGCGAGAAGTTGTGACTACACATAAGTCGCAAATGTTTTTTCTCATTAAACACATCCTCGATCGTCGTATTCGTTCGTAGCCTTACCTCCGAAAGTCTCACCCCTTACGATCTTGTTCGTGCCAACTTGCGTGTTAGTGTTAAATAGACTCGGACGCAACCACTGTATCCTAAGATTTCTGTACCTACTTTACCACCTCGCTACCATCCCTTGTTGATCCAGTGTCGTGCCTCACTCTCCTTCGTCGATTACTCTCCTTTCCGTCGTTCCCGCCGCCTACACGTCCACCCACCCACTCTGTTACGTGAAGGAAGCTGCGCTTTGCGGCGTCGAGCGCGACTTCTCTCTGCGGCGTTTCCTTTGTACGCATGCTGGGAGATTTCGCGCTATACCAGCAGTTCTCCTCACCGAACACACTTTCTGAGGCGCTGCACTATACTATCTTGTAAAGTCTCGTTCATCCTGAGCCTTCACGATCGCAGCGTTCTTCATTTCTAAAGCTTGCTCTTCCTCTTTGTCCCCGCCTATTTCGATGTCCACTCGATGTATCTCCTAGACAGGCCTCCCTTCTGATGGAAAATCCCCCCTACTGTATCTTTTCCGTCGCTGCCCGTCCCTTTCTCGAAGTGTCTTACCCAGCTGCGTCTTCTCCATTCTCGAGCAGCTAGTGCCCATTGACCTTCACGATGCTCCTGTGACATCGGATTACTATCTACCATGCTTCACCGTCAACTTTTGTCATTAACAATGGTCTATAGAAGTGTCTTATTTACTGTCCGCGCAGAAATTATTTACATTCGGGTGTAGGGGTCGAGAAAATTTAAGTCGTAGGACTAATAGAAAGAAATTTGGTGTGCTTAAGATTACTCGTCAGCGGTGAAATTTCTTTGACTATCTGATGATATAGGCATCGTTGTCCTGATTCATTCACCGAATAAAAGCAGAGAAAAAAAACTTCGTGATTTGTATTTGAAAATTTGACGGGATTCTGCGTTTTTATTGCATAGGCCCATTAAGAAACGATTTTTCTGATTTCCGATTAAGAAGGGGTGAATTGTGTGAAATGTGATTTTTTACATTTTTACATGAGCTAATTGATATATCAAATCGTTTTTATGCAAACATTTTCAACATATTGCTGACAATTTGAACATATTGCTAACAGTTGTTTGATTATACGATATTGTATTTTTATTAGGCGGAAGAGGTGGAAATATTTTCAGGTTTATGTTGTCGCGAAGGACAATATCATTTGGACTAGCAATGTGGATTTTTATTTTCACTGAAGCTGAGGAAAACATTGAGATATCTTAGCGGTTTTTTGTATGTAGATGTTATTAAATCTCATAAACTGAAACCAATTTATTGAATTTTCGATATTTGACTTTGAAGTGTGTGAAAAGGGATAAATATGTGTGATGCGTTGTCGTGACTGATTCTTTCATCAAAGAAAAAAAATAAAGATAGGAACATGTAATTTTGAAGGGATGTTGCTTTGGTTTTTTGTCACTTTTGAAGAGAGAACATTTCGAAATCCCAATTTTCAAAGGATACGTTTTCTCAGATTTTCGATAAATCCCACAAACTGATTAGTATATCACTTTTTTGTTCTATTTTGGCCTGTACCATATTATAAGATGAGGTAAACTGTATCCAAAAGAAAATTAACGCTCTATATTATTTCTAAGACGTAACTTGTTAATAAATACCTCTTATTCAGTTCCAATTATCACAAATAGGTATCATTACGGAGGTTATTTTCTGGACGTTTCAAGATTCTAATCTTAAACTACATACCTTTTAACTACTATTAATTTTATAATTTGCTTTAAATTAATTATTAAATTAGTTCTATGGCATTTCCTGAGTAGTCTCCCAGGTGACACTACTCGCCACATTATGATTCTATGAATACAGCTTAGAATGAAGTTGCTTCATGAACTGACACACATGATACGCTACTCACGCTAATAACTTCGAATTCCATGTTTATTATTAAATTTATGGCGTGTAATTTATTACCTTTAAAACGAAACACTGGATACAGTGGTATGTACTGTCTACTGCTTTCACGATGCAGTGGTCCATACTTTGTTGGTATGACAGTAACAGCCTCGCACGGATTTTTCATGTTTTTGTTTATAATTGTTTGGTAAAAATTATGATTGTCTTATTGTGGCTGCTTGTGCTATCGTTGGTTTCGAAGTTGCGTCTATCCTCATTAATTTCTGCAAAAAGTGTCCGTTTTATACACATAAATTGATTATTTGTGATTAGTATGTTGTTAGGAATATTTAGAACAGAAGTATCCGTGAACGTCATTCCTAACGCACTCCCACTATATTAGTGTATAGTATTTGCGCGATTTACAAATGCGCATGAAGTCCTTTGTATATATTATGTATTCTTAATTCATAGTTTATTCAACATTTACTTCGAGCATTTTGTATTGAGAAGTTTATTCCACTATAAAATCTATGTCATTGCCAACTTGTGACCGATTTGACGCAATATTTTTGTATACATGGTCGTTTCCAGACACGATGTTCACGTTCGGTACAATGGGTTTTGCTGTGTGTATTAAGTACACATAAATTCTGTGCCATCAGTACTCCGAAGAATTTCATGGATTTGGGGTGAAAAGTAATATGTGATTATCTGTAGACTCACCTTACTTGGAGACATCCCAATTGTGACCATTTCGGATTTATTCGAAATTTTCTGTCACAAAAATATTTCTGCAGTTTGAGAAATACGGCAATTTTTCGCTGTTTCATCGACAATTAGAAGAATCGGATGAATCAATCGCTTTGTTACTAGGACGCCAGGAATTCGTTCTTAGCGTCATGATGTTATTTTCTGCTCTTTTACTCTCCCAAAGCGAACCTTTTATTTGCAATATTACAACTGTGTGGCAAATTGGGAAGTGGGAACGTCACCAATGAATTGCAAAATAAAATATGACAAGTCGTGTTTTGGGGTCATTTTAGGAGGTAACTTCCTCTGTCACTGTTTCGATGCGAAGTCTACTCAATTAAAAAAACCCGCCCGAAAATTTCCAATGAACGGAGAAGAGGAATTTTGTTTCGTGCAACGATTAGTCAGTTTTCCCTCTTTTTGCTTCTGCACGAAGACTGTTTTGGATTCTCTACTGATTCCTCGCGTGTTCTTTACATATTGGCCACGTTTATTTGCTTAACGAACCCGGTCGCGCCTTTTCGAACACGGAATTGGGCTCACATCCCCATCAGCGCCCTGCGGTCACATACAGGTCGCTGCTTTCCTTCATTGGACGGACAACCGGTTCGTCTGTCACAGCTACGCCAATTTGCCTCGTTTTGGTTTGTGGTCCCAAATACAAGCGTCTGATTGTTACCTCATTTCCTTTTCACGAGTTTGTACTCATGTGCTTTGTAACGCGTATACGGCCGTGAGGTGAGTTCTCATTAGCGTTTATGACCAACTTTTGATAACTGGAGGATTCTCTTGTGTGTATTACCTCAAAAGCTTTGTTTCGGAGAGTTTTATTGTTTGTGGATGTGATGTGAAATATTTTTTAGTGGCTAAAATTGGAAATATTGTGACCTTGATTGGTCCGCAGGTTTTTTGTTTTTTGTTTTTTGTTATGTCAATGTGTGATTTATAGACATTTTGAATTAATGTTATGGTGCATGGGGTAATATGAATTTTTGAAGTGTTGATACCATCAATCAAAAACTTATTTTTTTATTGTGGTTTATTTCAACTGACATTAGGCATTTCCTATTTCCTATGCCCAAATGACACCCATCAAATATGAGTTTAATACTGCAGTCTTGAATCAATATAAATTAGTTATTGTTATATGAATGCATAGATAAGTATTGTCATTGAAAATGTGTTTGTGAGTTAAGGCATATTTATTCAAAATTTTCACTGGATTATTTTCTTGTAAGTACTTTATAATTCAGTATGTTTTAGAGTTAAGAGTGGAAGTTATATGAAATTCCAGACAATCTGGAACTGTTGATATGTTTGTGAACATTCGGCGTCTTGTTTGTGTATCAACTTATATCATTAGAAGTAGAATCCACAATTATTTGTAGAATGAGTACTTCGTCAATCGTAGGGTAGGCATTGTGCATACTGCGATGATAATCTAGTGCGGCAAGCGGCGTTGGTGCGTTGACCTCTTCTCTTCAGTACGTATGTTATACAAAGCGGTCCACTACTCTCTAACATCCTTCAGAGACATATTAGAGAGCACTCAAGCATTTGGTTTAGCGTGCGACGGGCAGTTTAGACAGCTCTGTCGTCTGTGGTTGCAGGCTGCAAGCGGCAGCCGCAGGCGCACTCTTCCATCTCGTATCCCACCATTAATCACTGCCCGTTTGCTTGCAAGACGCAGCAACATATTTCTATCCCTCTTACGAATCCTCCTCACGTTCCGTCAGCGAAGTTACTGCGGTAGTTTGAACGCTTTTACCGTCTACTTGCTGTCGTTCTGTAAGATTGCACAAATTAATTAATTGTATTCCATCTTTCTTGCGGGCTTGTTTTTACAAATTGCATTTCAGTGCAAGAGTGTGTAGAAACACTCTAAACTCCACTCTCTCATCTTCACACTTATTACCGATTATGCATTCTTCGAATTTCTTACTCTCACATCCGGTACGTTTTGTCTTCCTCTCCCTTCATATCTATCCCTTTTCCTCTAACGTAGAAACACTGGTCGAGAACAGAACTCGTCATCGTGGTGCAAGCCACCGTTTCCGCGTTTTCCGACCCAGTTCTCTTGTAATTTTGGTAAACATAATGAAGTACGTGCTTGTTTGGACAGAGCTGTTGGCTAAGTCAACGCTCTATTGCCAAAATTGTTTCAGCGTATCCCCGCTCTGTATCCGCTTGTCACGAGCACTGCTTCTGAATCCGCGAAATGTATTTATTTGGCTTAGTGGGTTATTGACTGGCTGCCGTGTGAATTACGTTTGAAATTGGTCTTATATGTGACCTAGTCGCGTAGACTGCACGTTCGTCGTAATCATGTTCGACTGACTGTTGGAACGCATCGTTCCTTAATGGCATGATCATTGCGGACGTAGCGAGGCGTTATGAGTAGGCAGCGTCCGCGAATAGCTATTACTGTCAGTAGCTTTGAATTTCTTTCGGCAAATTCACCAGTGATATCCTGTTCTTCAGTTTAGTCACGGATAATTCAGAATTATATGAACGTGTTAAATAGTTACATTAATTTGGAATATTACATTAAGCAATAATTATTTCCTGAAATTTCCAGAAAATTTAATTTAAATAATCACTTTATTTTAAATTATTCTGTATAATTGTATGAAATAAATTTCAATTGTGTTAAATTTAAGTTGTAAAGTACTGTTCGTAAGTATATATGCTTGATGTTTGTTGTTTGTCTTAATAAAATTTGGAGAATGTATATTACATTCGTAATCTTTTTTAGTATGTAGGTGAATTTTTATTTTCAATATCGTCCATGCCTTTCGTAATTTTACCTTTACCGAACTCAGAGAGATATTTAGGGTTTCATTGGATTGTCTTCTTTTATTTAGGTAGTTATAGGCATGGACTGTGAATAAAAAATACGAAACATTTCGGTTAAATTTTGCTTCAGAAACCTTGACTTTTAAATATAGGTATTAATTTTTTTTTGCAATACATTATGTATACTTCTTCTAATATTAAATAATGTAGAGGAAACGATTCTTCTCGGAAATGAGGTCACGTTAGATCGATTTTTCATGCCAAAAACCTGTATTCTGTGTATTTCGTCAAAACGTTTCGGAAAGATTCATACGTGTGTGATTATTGCTCTGTTAATAGCATATCATAGGATATTAAAAGCATTTGTTTTTTGAAAAAAAAGCGAAAATACGTGGCGTGATCGATGATCCGACCGACAGGTCGATCGCTATTATTTGCCAAAAACTACACATTGAAGTAATTCTTTTACTAAAAAGAGAAGACATTTGTAGACATCAACGGAAATGAAAGCGTGAACCTCATTTTATTTTAACTAGCTTACTCGATCCGGATCGCACGGGAGCTTTTATCGCTATGGTCCCCTTCATTTTCATTATAGACTAAAAATAGCTAGTTAACATACAAAAACCGTGGTGACAACTAATTCGTGAGAATAGTGAAAATTCGAAGAATCGCAATTCACTGTAACTCTTTTTAGTTATTTACTCCTTTTTGACTTGTCGCAAGCTGTGTTAGCGGAGCGCTTTACTATTCATTTCGAACACTTACGGCCTTTATCACTCACTCAACTTAAACTGGAAGATTATCTTACAATCAGCTCACACTCCGGAAACGACCTGCTGAATCTTCCTTGACCTGGGGCCTGTACTTCCACAGAAATCTGAAAGTTGAGATTTTAATTCTGAGAAGGCTGCTGAGCCCACTCACGCTGCCCTGTGCGATGACGAACCACGGCCCACGTTTAATCCAGAGACTGGCAATATGTCTTCAAGACACCTGTAAGAGATAGCTCCAGCAACAATAAGATGATGTCGAGGCAGCTGACGATTTCATGATGTCTCGGGTGGTCGTGTCAGCCCCAGCCGACGAGCTACGACAGCCAGAAAGTGAGATGTTTTGGGAATGCCTGAAATGAAGATGATGTTCGGAAAAAATATAATAGTGGGTTCCATTCCGGTTCCGCCAATTGTAATCGCACCAACCCTACCCCATACAAGGTGTCCGAGATGGAGGATAAGATATGCCTTCATATCTCATGTGGCTGGAAAATTACAAAGATGCAATTCCATGCACCTCTCCGAGGGGGGTGATGTTTGACCGATGATGAGTGAATATAAATGTGGAATGAAAAGGGGATGAAATGGGAGTGTCCCCTGAAAACCTACCGCGAACGCGCTTAGTCATCACTGCAAATACTACTTGTGTCATCCGGAGATTGAACCAGCGCCACCCAGAGGTAGAAGGGGAGTGTGCTATCCACTACACCATGGGTCATCCTAGTAATATCTCTTCAAAATTTCACGTTCGTATCTCCAATAGGATTTTTTCTGCACCGATGAATGAGTTTGTCTGTGAGTATTATATGTATTTCAAATTCGTCAGGATACTTATTGAATATATAGATATTATGAGTGATTTAATATTTTAATACTCTGATGGCGTCAATTCGATGATGCGTTCATCAAGAGGTTGTTAATTAAGTGGATAGATCGCCTTTAGGTGTTCCACAGAAGTAATGAGTTAAGGAAAGAAGGCGTTGACATGATGACGATGTAGGGAGTGGTGGGGGTACTCGCAAATAGTCTGAGAGAGGCTGAGTGGAGAACAAATTTTGCCTTGATGGAGCAGCTACAGAAAGTGGTCTTTCATTAAAGGAATGGTAAGATAATTGGCGAAGAAATGATTCATGGCTCGCGTAAGATATCAGACTTATTTGATAAAGGCTGAGGAGCGAGATCACAGGAAACTCCAGGTTCTCCATAGACGTCAGTGTTAGTATTACAGAGCAGTAGATAATAATTTATTCGTGTCCCTGAAAATATGAAGATTTATAAATGAACCGAAATCTTTTGCGTTTTGAATGGAGTTCAAAGGCGACTTCTGATTATTCCATCCGTTTTGGATTTCACCAATGGACATTGCTTTGCTGTACGTGCGCGGGGTCAACTAGCCGGCAGGAGGAAAGGGGGGCTCTATCGAGGTACGATAAACAGCTGTCTCGCGTCTTTGAAGATTTAGCAAACTTTCGGCCCAGTCATTTTCTAGATGGAAATGATAACTACTAGTATTTTCAAAGGTAGGAAGTATTCTTGTATGTCACGAACGGGAATAATTGAAATGATGAGGCACATTTTGCTGGACATACGACTCGTATGTGCATGTAACATGGAAAAGCAACCGTGAATATTTTCAATTAAGTTTCGTATTTTGACTTTTCTCTTTTTTTATTTGTTAGTTGAAAAATGCGGCGTAACATACACTGGTAATATAACACTGCAGGTTACAATGTCAGGGAGTGGACCTGTACTGATGGTTTACGGATAAAAAGACATGACACTTAGATGTTATTACTTATTGTTTGAGAAATAGGATTCGAGGAGTCCGCTTTTAGTAAGGTTTCTTATTGAGTGAACCATGACGTCTTTTATTATATTCTATTCCATTGTAGTATTACCGATAATATTTGAAATTATTCAATATATAGATATCATATTCAATATATAGATTAATGAAAGTGTCAATTAATCAATATAATCGACATATGGTCTTTGTATGATATAAGCAGAATGAGCTGAGCTGTGGTACCCCTCAAATACTAGGACCTTCATCATCATTTTTGATTAATGATCTTCCGGTTCAGATTATATTCTGACAATACTTCTTACTCCAATCGCTGCTTAGTCTGGTGTACATCTGTTTCTTGTGTGACTGATATCCAGCTATTGCCAATTTGGGTGATATGAAAGTATTATTTATTGCTAAGTGTTAATATTAAATTTATTATAGCGAAACTTTCTATAGTTATATATCTAATGAACATTTGTAGTTGATATATGTATTGAGAGTTCACGGTCCACTCTGTTACTTCGCAAATGAATGTTCCGGACGCGATGTTAACATGCATTGCATGCAGGACAGAAGAAGTAAATTCTTCCGCAAGGGCAAAGAACGTAGTAGTAAAGTCAATTTTTGACCCTTCATGCCGGAGCAGCCGCTGAGAACCAACTGAGAGAAAAGAGATAAAAGAAAACCTTGTTCAAAGCTAAGGTATGAGCACCTATTATGAGTACCTTATTTTTGAAAGTCCTGAATTTTTACATTCTAGCTTTGTAATGTTTAATTGCTGATCCCAATTTGGAAATAAAATAACTTGCAATTTCTCAAATCGTATTCGTAACTTGACTTTTCGCTTCATTTCATTTGCGAGTAGATTAATTTTCTTTGGAAATTCGGTAAATTGAAACTTTTTATTGAAATAAAATGAAAATATCTGCTTTAACTACCTTAAATATCAATGAGAGTATATTTTCTTTAAAAATAAAATAATTAAGAACACTTTTTACAACTAGTTTTTGTATCAAAAGTACTGTACTGAAAACTAAAAAATAATTTTTAGTAACATTGACAATCAAGAAAGTTGATCGAAAAAGGAAAATCAGAAAATTTTAAAAGTTTTTGGCGTCAAACGTCATAATTACTAATACCACTTAAAACTTTCGTGGAAAAGGCCATCAACCTGTAAAATTTTCTGATTTTCTCTTTCTATTTTTTATTTTCCAGTTTATTGAACATGATTTTTTACTTTTTAGCGCTGTACTTTTTGTATTAAAGCTTGTTCTTAAACTTTTTTAAAGATTTATTTTATTTTATACTTTGTAGTATTAGAATATGTTTATTTATTTGTCGAAAGAGCACAAACTTGACTGTCCTACCATTTGCCATTATTTTACATGCCACTCTCTTCTCTCCTCGTCCCCTGAGGTGTCTGGGTTCTTTTATACCATTGTGCTTGTTGTCAGATAGTCATCTGTGTGCTTATCGTCTTTTAGGGGTAGATTTTCTGACACGAGAATAATCTATTGTTACGCAAACCACACATCAGAAAAATTTCAGCTCGATTGGAAACTTGGAAGTGGCCGTAATGTCAATTACCAATTTTGAAACGGAAGGACTACGTATATAAGAAAAGCAAGTAAAAACTTGCTGAAGGTTTGCGAGTAACGTACTTGAACGTTTTGTGTAATTCCAAGACTTTTATAATTCAAGACTTGCTATATTATGTTTTGATATTATTTGTAATTGCATCATGAGTACTCAAGGTTATCCTCATTGTATTTTAGAAATTTATTATTTTTCTTATTGAAAATTTATTCACATTTTAAACTTCCTAACGTATTATTACGCTGTAATGATTGTTATTTCGATGCTTAGAATCTCAAATGTTATTATATACTATAGCATAATCAAATGAATTTCTGTTCTCTGTATTTTATGAGTTCGTTATCATCTCAAAAAATGAATAGAGCAAATTATTCCAAGTTTCTACCTTGTCCCTGAAATTTGAGTTAAGGATTGCTGGAACTTTTGTGACAGTCCTGTCTTTTTTCTGCCGTTAATCACCTAAAAAGTTTCCGACGCTTCGAATTCGCTCCATCCAATTCTCAAAAGTATCTGGATTACGTCGCCAATTAAATAAATGTTGGGATCTAAGTAGAAAGAACTAAATTTGATAATAATCATGACATTAACTTACTGTTCTTAACGCATAAAATTCCACTAAAATAGGTAAGCTCGTGTGCGAAACACATTTCTATCTAGATGTTAACTGTATGATTGTCCTATGAAAACTGTGAAGTTCAAAATTCAGGAAATCACATCAGGAAGTGCGCATACTGCAAAGAGAGATTCATGAAAAATCGGGAAAACATCCACGGATTTCCTACAATTCAAATATTTACTGATACGAAAAGCTGTTACGTGGATAGGTAATGTACTAACTGTTCATACTTCATGGAACAGATTAAGAAGATATTTGTCATTATCGTGCTGAAACGATTCAACCAAACGTTTTTGAATTCTAGGTTCATTTATTTTTGGTATTTCATTTGCAGAAGGTTTTATAAATTAGTACGGGATATTCGGTAGGGTATTGCAATAGCAGTTTGTGAAGAAAAGGCGGTTGGTTGACAGTTTTCTTGTACATGTTTGAAATTAAATTTTTTAATGTGTATCAACATTGAATAATCATTGCACTTCCAAATTTTCCATTTAAGAAAAAAGAATTTTGATTACTCTATCGTAGACTTTTCTCCAAGGATTTTAAAGTGATCCATACAGTAGTTATTAGTAAGAGAGATTATGGTAAATGGCTGTGAAAACTTAAACTCTTTGTGTTGATAGATCCTTTACATTAGCGGGCGTGACCCTGAATTCGCAATTAAGATTGGATCACTTCAGTATATACATATTCACCATTGATCTCGTCTGTCCCGAGACCGACAGGATCGGAAAGAAATTGAATTGGTTTTTTTTGTGCAAATCGAGAGAGGTGTCGGCAAGCTGCAGATCACCTTGAAATAATGCTCTTCAGCACATTTGATGCAGCGTCTGTTGTTGATGCTGGAAATGTTTCGGCCGTCCTGTTGTGGGTAATGGCAGAGTCGATCCGACCTAACTGTAAGTCACTCGCATTTTCACGGCTTAGCGTTGATCCATGCTTGGAGTTGGGCAATCGCCCTGAGGTGCTCTACTGCTACCGGGAGTCAGGATCTGAGTTAGGGCAGCATTACTCATTGTTCCACTCTGCTTACCTCTGATTTGATGCTGACGCAGCTTTCTTTTAGTAATTTTTAGTTTCCATGAACATCGATGAGAGATCTGAGATATTCCTTTAATTTTATGAACATAATTACCAAGTTGGTTATTATTAGTTCATGTAAACAATAATAATAAATTTGCCACCGACAATGATGTGTTAGAGTTAATATCTTCTTTCCCAACGTATAACTGAGTGGGAAAGCATGGGTTTGAATAAAAACCTGACCCATTCCAGATCAAGATTCAGAAGCTCATGTTGCTCTGTAATTCAATTTCCCTCCTTCCCAATTCCTTCGGTACATTACGTGCAGGGACTCCCACAAAGAATTCCTCAACAGGAGAAGCTGTAATAGTTAATACCCGGTACCTATCCAGTATACTTTTTTATGCTTATTTTCTTTTTACTTATTTTTATTTTTACTTATTTTGATTTACTTTTTTTTACAATATACTTGGAGTCAAACTATTTTCGAAAATAAATAGAAACAAAAGAATGAGTGAGAAAATTTTATTTAATATAATTATTTTTTAATATTTCAAATTAAATTATGTTAAGACTGGAGAAAATAAATGTAATTTTTGCAATTTCGTGCGTATTTAAATAAGTCCGGAAAGTATCTGGGAAATGGTAGATATAACGTATCTCTCTCTTATATAATACCACTCACTTACTAGTAACGAAATCTGAGAAACTACAAAATCTACAAACTTAAAATTTAGCAGGTAGGTTACTTTTAGGGTGTAGACATCCACGAAGAAGGGATTTTTCGAAAACCCTTACCTAAGAGGGTGAAGTGGCGGGGGGTGAAATGACTTATGTATGTATCCCACCATAACTCTAGAGCGCCTGGGACAATTTTCACCAAACTTAATACGTAGATGACTGATTATTGGAGAACAAACACTCTGACCCGCCTGCGCATATTGTCCTCACTCATCGGTATCTTTTGCTACTTGATGATAAACCCGTGAGGAGTGTAGCTCTTCTCTGACAGAAAATACACCAGAATACGGAGACAAATTGGTCTGGCTGCAGATTTGCCAACAATTCTCGGAAATGAAACGGAATTGTTAAAAAACTATTGAATTTTATGAGTAGATCGGGACTCCTCCCACAAGTTCTCGGGAGGATTTGAATTTGCATTCTTCTTTTCTCTTCCCCTTCTTTCCTTTTACTCTTCCTTTCTGTAGTTTGAAAATTATATTCGAAGACATGGAAGTCCATAATCAGCAGCCCCTACACACCCCAGCACCCCTAGGGAAGGGGATACGATATAAAAGTATCGAACATGACAGATACCAGTGACGAATACTATCAATACTCTCATATACACCAATACTATCAAACCACCAACATTTATGGGTAACATTCTCACTGGATATCAATGGGTATATGAGAAAGATTAATGTTGAAGACATATTACAAAAGTCACGTGAGCAAAGCCGTGGGTACTCAGCTAGTATTCATATAAATATATAGAATAGTTCAAGTCAATTGTAAAATATGACGTGTACGTATAAAACAAAAAAAATTAAGATTTATAACTGATATAGTGAAAATTAAACAACATTACTGTTATGAAAACAAAAATAGGTTTACAGAAAATGAACCTGGATTTAAAGAAAACCATATTATTTATAGCGTTGTATTATACTACGCGAATACCGTTTACTTCTATTTCAGTTATTCCGACTAATTTTTTTATTTTTACATTTGGTTGTGGTGACCTTCACGGGTTCCTTTTGAGTTTGTCGGATCCCCACGTTCGCCCTCGCAGCCAGTAGTTCATGCCAGCAGATCGCTTGCGCTTCGTGAACTTCACACCATTCGGACGCCTATCGCCCCAATTCACTTCCAACCTCGTTGCAACGGCTCGTCTCATTTATTACACAAGTTTCAAATGACTTTGTAACAGACAAGGCGGTCTAAAGTGTTAGGTCAGAAAATAAATGAATAAAATAATTTGCAAATGAGGGAGTTCGCAGTAATGGAGTGCGTATCAATTTTGTCTCGTAAAACGAATCCAAGTCGGTCATAAAACGGGGTGAGGGAGGCAGAACTGAAGGGAGAGTACTGACATGATATGGCAGCGTGGAGATTACCGCGTTCCAGAATTGGGAAGGAATCTACATTTTTGCACCAAATGGAATTATGCCCCAACACATTTATATTTTCTGTTATACTAAGAAGTCAACCGACGATCAGTTCTTTTCTCCGTTCACATAATGTTTTGGCATATTTATGTTTATTATTTCATCAAAACAATAAGCACATTTTCACACGTTAAGAATGCTCCTCAGCTTTATTTATCAACAAATAAAATATTCTTCCCTTCCCGTAGAGTTAATTATCTTCCCAGTATTTTGAGTGATATAATGGTCGCTAACTCCATTTACATTATATCTCAACGTTCTCTAGAAAGTCCCAATATTTGGCAATAAGCATTATTTCAATTGTTTAAGAAAAAATATCCTTACTTCATGAACAGGATTATTATGAAACTGTGTGTGAACTTTTTTATCGCAGGTTCTGTGACTGATTAGAAAAGCCAAAAGTAAGAGAAGCGTAAAAATAAAAACAGATTTTTAAAGTCTTATTTCTTCTGTTTTTTCCCTGGAACCATCCAGCCGTGCGTTAGACTCGCGCATCTCGTTTTCCAACAGCGACTTGAAGTTTCACGACTTTCCACTCACGTTTCCTCCAGAAGTTGAATGAAGTTTTAAATGAAAATAAAAGTTAATGGCTTGCTCTTTCTGAGTTAGTTATTTTTTCTCTCTAAATATTTTCTTGGTGAACAACCCCTCACTAAATATGCGTTTTTAGTTTGAATACTTCAGGTCTTTATTTCGTCGTGAATAATTATTATTTTTGAACGTTTGTCTTGCATTTTTTAAAGTTTTTTTTTTCGAACGTTAACTGTCGCCGAGATGAAAGGATGCATTAAACCTCCCTAAATTTTGATTGATGATGGTGTTTTATGACTAGTAAAACGTTAATATTTATTCACTGTAGTAGTTGATGAACATTAAGATCTTTACCAAAACAGTCTTCCTTTTTACACCAGTGTGAAGTACAAAAGTAGCGCCGAAGCATCGTATGACGTCTCTTAAGTGCCGTATCTCATCTCGTTAAATTTATTACGCTCCTAAGGGCTAACGCGCACTAGCCCGACCACGACCACGACTTATCGCATACGACCAGTTTTTACGTGGGATTAAATGGAACAACGCGCACTGGGCAAAATGCGACCCGTCTGTCGGGTTCTGGTCATCCGCCCAGAGTCTGGTGGTTTTGGTCGGACCCGACAAGGGCGCGACTCGCCTACATACATCTTTCAACTGAAGAAATCGCAATCGCGGTCGTGGTAGGACTAGTGCGCATTAGGCCTAATAATTGTATGATATTTTCAAAGATTAATGAGAATATGAGGCCTTTTTCTCTCTCGCGTTTTTAATAAGGGTATTAGAAGTATTAAAACTAAGTATTTTACTTCTAAAAGGTATCAATCTTTTCAGCAAAAACCGACGGATTCCTAGTTTCTAGAGGAGAATGTTTTGCGAAACATCATCAGCTATTCTTGAGGTTGCAAGGATGCGGATAATCTTATCAATGTTTTCAAGCTCTGAACATTTTTCTTTCATTGTCTACGATCGTGTAGTTTCCAACATTTCAGGTAGTTACATGCGGTTGGAAGTCATTGATTGTTGTTATATTTTTAATCAAACTTTTGTCTCGTGGAATTTTGGTTTTATTCACAACAGCTACTGATCTAATGGTATCTCACTTCAGCATCGCGCGTAACCTTAGTAATTAAAATTATTAAGAAAACACGTCTAATAAATTTTTTAAAAACAATGCTCTGTAATTTCTGGTAATTTGTCTGATATACATTTGTATAAAATTTAGATATACCACTGAAACTGAAAGCGTTGGGCGTGAATAGATGCTGTAAATTTTGTTTCAGTGGTTCTTAGATAATATCAAAATTATGATACTTATGTATTTATTATACGTTTAGAATGAAGAATCGAGGTCATTTTGAATTTACTGATGTATATCTACTGACAAATTAGTTGTTTCAAGAAAATAAATGTAATGCATACTATCTTCTCGTTCTGACCAAGCTTTCGCTGCCAACACTCAGCCGTTAAGTGAATTAGCTTTCAAACAGTTCTACGTAGTATCTTTTATTTTCTGACGTTTATGCTGTCGTTACTCTACCCTGGTCGTGTACGCGACGTAATTTATGCGTCGAAATCATATGATCCTGGATATATCAATTAATTAAAGATATCCACTATATTTGAACATAGTTCCTGAGACTTTTCGCGCCCTAGCTGTGCTGCAAAGCAGTCTAAGCTACTAAGAACACGAAAACTTTTCAATTTTTCATGCGTGAGTAAAACAACTATTTCCCTTTATTTATTTACTTGTTTTATTGTATCACGTAGGGCTGTGACGGGAGGTATATCCCTTGTCAGCATATCCCCTATATTTCATTTTCCGACGAACTTTCATTTTGTTTGTAGTATTTGTTATCAGTTAACAATTATCTTCTTACTACTGTAATGCCACATCGGATACGCATCGTGGCGGTAAAAGAAACCCACTTCCAGACGTCTTAGTGTAGAGCTCAGCGAAACGGGGTTTAATTAACTGAAGCAGGGTGAAAGTAAAATTCTTGAGGGTAAAGTCGATTCAGTATGAACACAATTAAAATGGTACTCAAAAATGAACTTCATTATTTTATGGTTGATTAAAAGCACATTCACCAGATCTAAGTTTACAAACTTCTTCTAGGTTACACATCTTGCTTATTTAGCTGTGTGTATGAGATGAATATTATGAGAAGAACTTCAATATAATTCATGTCAGTGCAAAGTTTCAACTTTTGGATCAAAGCTTTTATATGACGTACAATGTCTAAACGCGATGTTTAGTAGGAAGAACAGGTTTTATAGGAATGACTTATTAGTGTTGGTATATTTGCGTGCAGTAAAAATGACCAGGAGCAGGAAGTTAGGTTGTTGTATTGTTCGTATATAGGACCAAGATGTCTTGTTCGTATGTTCGAGTTCGAATCACCGAGTCAATATTTTACTTCTGCAAGTGAGGTTTACATTCTTGCTGTGTTCTTTCTTATGAATTCTCAAAAGGCCTTCATAAAGTACATTGTAGAGATATCAGCGGTGAGAAAGTACAAGAGAGAAGTAAATAAAGGAACGTGAAATCAATTTGTTTTTCATATTTTACTTACCAGTATACTACTATTATAAATGTTTTCATTTCGTCTTATTTATAATTATTCTGCTAATGCGATTTGGAAAACCCTGGAAGTTTTTTTTTAGAACTGACGTTAGAAAAATCCTTTTTATTCGTTCTATTACATAATTTAATCAATGTTTTACCAAATTGTGACGTGCAACACAACATTTTTATATTTTCTGCAAAACTTGAAGACTAAAACTGTTTGAAGAAAGAACGTGTTTGTTTTCCGAATAAAGCTGGAGGCATTTTCAGAGATAATTTGCTCTCCAATATCATCTCGTCGAAGCCGTAGAGCATCGGCCTGAGGGACCACAGGAAGTTACGTGGCTGGGATGCGAAAAGTAGGCTACAGACGAGGGGCAACGAAGGAGCTTAGCAACAATTCTTGGATGGATTTTGCTGACTTTCTTGTACTCCGAATTTTCACTTCAAAGACTGCGTGCCCTCGGTTACATGTTGATTTTATTGTAGTTAACTGAATTGAACGATTTGAGTTCGTTGGATAAAATGCGAGCAGTTGTTAGTTGCCAGATAGTCCAGAAATTTACCACTTACATTTTAAGAATGTTTACGGATACCTAGTAATAAGTGAGTAATATATAAGTATACATAGTATGTTGAACATGTAATGTGATCTATGAAACCCGATTAAATGGTGATAAAGGCAGAAAGGTTCTTAGAGAAAGTGTTGTGAAGAAGAAAAGAACCCAGCAATATTGACAGAGTTGGCGTTAGCGAACTACCACCTCTTGGAACGTGATTATTGTATTTGTATTGGAAGGAGAGCAAACAGAAGTTCCGTCGAACTCGCAGGGTGACGGCGGCTTGGATCGAAGCGGATGGTTAGGAGATGAAGCGCTCGCTCGTCCATGCTGTGCGTGGCGTTATTCATTCAGCGACAATGCTTGGCGGTCGCATTGTGGCACGCGCAGACACCCCTACTGCTACGTCTCGCCGCCCGTCCTCTCGCGCCCGATTGTCCCTTGCTATTACGCTAATGAGTCCTTACAACGAGTCTGCGGGTTCTTACTCTTCTGCTTTTCCGCCACGGCAGCTTGCCTTGCCGTGGCACAAGGAAACCATTTATGTCTTCCATTGCACTCTTCTTCCCCCCTCTCTTTGCCATAGAGCATTCGCTATTGCTTACCACCGTTCAAGTTGTGGCATTTCCGTTTGGAGATCGGTGTAGTCTATAGCACTTCCGTCTGTATAACAGTTTCCAGTAAATAGAACGACGCAGCATTTGTAGCGGACGCTCAGCTGCGACTGGCGCGCCCTTGTATTTAGCGAATGCTTGCAGCTGAAGCATTCTCTCTTCCTATTTGCTCCACCAAGCAAATGAGGCATCATCTAAGTAGATGGAAATCAAGTTCGGCAAGCTTCTTGAGGATGCTTAAGCTTATACTGAAAAAAATTGCGTTAGCAGACTTCCTTTTTAAGGGAAACAGTTTATTCTACAAATGTAGAATCGATTCGGTTCGAAGCAGTCTGCATAAATTCAATTCACTTAAGTTGCCATCACTCGAATCACTAAGCCATAACATTTGAATGTGGTTTTGTGAAGTAACATGAATGTAAGGAATATCCAATGTGTCAGAAATGTATACGCTTTAGCGGTGCAGCCTTTTAATTTTCGATATGGAATGGGATGATTTGTGCTCGTTCTACTAACGATATTACATCAGCATGTATTTATTTTATCAATCTGTGATTGAAAGTTTTTAATTAATTTGATACTTCAAACCGTCGACTGCATTCCTCTATATGCCGTGCGTGTTAAGTTTTATTGAGTTTAAATATGGTTTAAAATTACTTAATGGAATACGTAATGCTTTTGTTAATGTACTGTTTACATTTAATTCCAGTAAGTTTTGTTTGAAGATTTTCCCTTAACGCTTTTCTACGTTTTACAATATCGTGATTGAATGTGGATGCTGCTATGCACGAAACATAACGATAACACAAATAAGTGTAATTGTTAAATTTTGACTCACGATTCTTCAATGTATTAATTGGGCGAATATTGGGAAATTAATGGATGACTTTTCGATCAATGTATTATCTAAATAGTTGAAGATATGTATTATGTTTTTTATGACTATGCCATATCATATTAGCAAAAAAAGTGTAACTAATTTTGGACCTTGATGTCTCAAAACTTGTATACTTTTCGTACACTTTCAGCTCTCACTGTGAGCATAATTGATTTGAAAATTTTAAACATTTTAGCTTTTGGTTTTCGACTTCGAAAAATACAGAAAAGATCAATTTTAACTCCTCTTTAAAAGTTTTAAACAGCCGTAGATTGAAACATTTTATTTTATGCTGATAACGATGTAGATCTCTTTAGTGTTCAAAGGGCTTTTCTTTTACATATACCAAACTATTTTAACATTTATATAATAATAATAATAAATTTATTGTCAAAAAACAGTACAAACTGCGTATGACCACGTGGAGGAAAAAAAACTAATTTACTCTCCGGAAGCAAGCAAGGGACCATCCCATCAATTCCGATCAAGGGCCCTAAGGCAGAGGCGGATTCAAAAAATTCAGCAAAAATTCCTAGATAAGATAAAAAGTTAGCTGCGAGTTAAGTCGTTATCCGTCTCCTAGTTTTTTTAAAAAAGTTTATTTTCATACATTAATTGGTGACAGGAATGTGAAATTTTAGGCCGGGATGACAATGAATTATTGTAGAAAAAAATATTTGTATTATCATCGCGTAAGTAAATTCAGGTACTAGTTCAGGGGGAATATCGCACGAACGAACAAATTAAAAATATGTTGCTCCCCTTTAAGTCAAAAAGTTCTTTGAAATAATAAAGCATAATATCATGTGACTACACAAATTCCTCTATTTTCCCCTTATATTGTTGCATTTAAAATCTTTATAATACCATATATGTGAGTACACCATTGTAACAGCACACCACAAGCCCATATGCGATATGCGTACGCTTTTGGTGGAGAAGCGGGATTCAACCATAAACCACAACCTTTATGGTAGAGTCGCTGCCACCAGCTTGGTTTCCTCAAGCAATCAAACACTCGAGTAATAACAATAAAACATTTAATTCAAATTAAATAAAGCTCTGAATATTTACAAATGTAGACAAACTCGTAAATCATAAATACAAGTTTGAACTTGGTATTACTTGATATTGCTATCTAAAAGCAATATTTACACACAGTTATAACTACTGGTGTTATGAATTAACTCGGAAATCTACCCAGATTATTCGAAGTTCAAAAAGTTCCAAGTTGCTATCTCGAAATAAATAACTGTTCCAAGCTATGTTATTCGCGCCTATAGCAGGTAATAGAATTACCGCAGCAATTCTCAGTGGTCTGACGACCAAACTAACCAAGTTACATATTAAATAACTTGCGTACTTCTATACGCTTTCGCACTTGTCTCAAAGTCTGAAAGCCTCCAGTATAAAAGTCACTTAGGAGCTGAAATCCCTCCAATATATATTGAGGTGGAGGTCACGTGACTACCTCTTCGCCCGTTTCCAACACCCTCAGCTTCTCAGAAGACTGCGTCTTTTCGGCTGACCATTATTTTTGGACACCGCTGGAATATTCCATTTACATTCACTTTTCTTTTCAGAGGTCTTTCCTCTCAATTTTCAGAAGTGGGGATGTGGTCAGTCACTACACAATGAACGGAAAGTCCTTGTAGCATATTTTCCTTATTCGGCGGAGACGCGGCCGGCTCTTTAATCGCCTTAGAAATTTCCGCTAGCAAAAGGCTTCGAAATGTTAATATTGCAAAATCTGTACTGGCCACGATGTTACAACCATATTGAATAGTTCTTGGCAGTGCTTGGAGTAATTTTACCAACTTAGCTCTTGTGATTAATGAGACAAAATGTTGGATCTGAAATTGATTTCAACGCTTTATTCAACTTCACACTCAGTTTAACTGCCTCATGGATGCTGATGAAATTTCTATGGCGGGCAGTTAACTCAGCGCAGCCCAAATTTTCCGTTCTTTCGCGGTTGCCCCGAAAGTACTATAGAGGTAGGATACTCCCTTAATGCGCGGCACTTCCCAATCTTCCCTATGTTATTTTTCAATGTACCTTTTAGATGGAGCTACAGCTCTTAATATTAGAACACCTAGAAAGATACGTCTCCATCGTAAAGATGAGTAATCGTTTTATAAAACTTTGTGTGATTGTATATTGTTGTTGAACACTTTTTGAAATATAATTTCCACATATCAAATCCTTGTCTTTATTTTATAAGAAAAAAGCTCCAATTAATTATCCGTTGAAAAGATCATAGGTAAAGGATAGTAATGAGACAAGTAACATGACATTTTTTAACGATGTGACATTGTTATATGATATTGTAGAATATATCCACTAATGAGCTCGTGTTTAAAACATTAAAACTGGAGAACAAACTGTAAATAAGTTATAATTCTCTAAAATGCCTTTCTGTGCAGATGGAATAAATATTTTTTCCTATCACTGTATTGACATCATCTTTATATCATCCCTTGATATCTTAAAATCGGGTATTTTTCCCCTTATCATTATTCCTTTTTGGATCACAAATTTCTGCGGCTAACTTTTCTTATATAAACATTATCTTTATTTCTATAGCTCCTCACTTCCGAAATTCTTTGCGATTTCTACCGAATTCTTTTCTGCCGCTACACCTACCTGTCGTTCCGCTCACTCGTTTCGCATGCGTCGTACGTATCCTCTTTTATCATCTTTTTCGACCCCTTCTTTAAACCTGTTGTCGCGCGAGTCATAAGGTCCACCTCTACATTAGACATGTCTCTATCAACCTAATCAATGTAACTTGTGTGAACTCAAGTACAGTACCACTCGATCTGCGCACGTGGACTGGCCACTCTTGACTCAACATCAAACATTTCCGTATATTTTGCTTCTCATCAGTCAACACAGAATAAAATAAGCTAAATTTCTTACATCTAGCTTTCACTTTCATTTGTAGATTTATTTGTCTTTTTAAGTTGAACTTGAGTTTTGCTAAATGAAGAAATAAAAGTTTAACTTGATTGTGACTGAGGACCTGATCTTTGTCATTTGTTTGAAGTGCGATACAGGATCCAGATGGTTGTCAACTTCGATATTACTTACAATAGAAGTCTACATCACGAAGAAGTTGAATGTAGAAAATACTGTGGATGATTCCGGAAAAGCAAAATCAAGAAAAAAACTTGTGTTTCATTCATATTAAACTGTTCTATCGTTTTACAAAGTTATTTTAAAATACTTATAAATTTTACTTCGCACGCCAATAGCAAAAATTTTTT
>NNCF01129099.1:875698-911558 GCA_002313205.1 Laupala kohalensis | reverse complement strand
CGCCAATAGATTCAATTTTTTTTTTTGGGGGGGGAGGGGATGTGAGTCAGGAAATTATTTCTTAGTCGCTTCTTAGTCTCTAAGCTTGTGTAGTACTTTAAAATAGATTTCAGTGTCAGTTTAGAATCAATTAAGTCGGATGTTAAAAATGTATTTGTACGTCTCTCTTGAGACGGATAGGAATTCTAAAGTCTTTTAAATTATCTCAAACAATTGGTTTTCTGTGACTTTTTAGTGGTTTGCGAAGTAGTATGACATTTAGGGCAACGTATCTATACGAGGAAAATGATTTTAATCCAAATGGGATGCAATTTGAATCAATTGGTTCTACTTTGAATACTTGTTATATTGTGATTTCATGTTTGAAGCCAAGATATAAGAGTATCACGAAATGATAGTTTGTGCAANTGAGTGTTTTTTTTTTTTTTTTTTTGGTTTGATCTGTATGGAGATCTCTTAACCTGCAGCGAGGAGAAATTATGTTGTTTGGACCGCACCCTTTCTACTTACGCCTCAAGATTAACCATATCAATAAAAAGTAATTGATTCACGATTACAGTATCAACGCTTGAAGATGACTTATTTCTTGTTGAAATGAGATATTCCTACGTTAGCAAGATAACATGCGAGTGTTTTCGCGTTCTCTGTGTTTGAGATGTCCTCTTCGACGCGTTGAGTAGCCAGTACAAGAACTCTGTCTCCATCGTCCTTCGCGAATTGCCAATTAAATCCAATCAGGTTGATGGATAAAGTGCGCGCGAAGCTGGCGGCTGTGGCTGCGATGACTGGCAACTCTTCCGCGCCAATCGGTCAGCAGAGATTATGCGTCAGACGCGGAAGATAGCGAAAGCACTCACAAGGGAACCTACACTCTTGTCACGTGCATTGGTTTGCCTTTCAGACAGATGAAGGAATTACCACTTTAGCGTACTTCTAACGTGTTAAAAATGTCATTTTTTCTCCCGCCATTCCTAACCAATTGCCAGAAACGAGATATCGTTATTAAGGCTATATTCGGGACAGGGACGGAACCATAATCTTTCGATTTAACTATGATCCTTTTATTTTATATTTTATTTTAAAATACAAAATGAATTGAAAATGCAGTAACCAAGTGACGCGATTCGTGGCAGTATGTACTTTGATGAAGTTCTCATTTATATTTACCTGAAAATTGATGTACTGGATAGTTGTTTCTTCTCACATTATATGTTTATTAGTAAGTTTATTGCACTTATTTTGCCTTAAAAGCGAAATTCTGGTTAACCGGTGAATATGCTATTTACTGCTTTCACAAGTACGTTGTGATTCGTTCTTTCACATACCTCGTCCAAAAATTCCAAAATCCTTATTTTTATTTGGAAATTTAAGTTTTGCTATGTTCAATGATGTGTTTATCAAATATAGATACAAAAAGTGAGATATGACTTCTATTACTCATTAGATTGACTAGTTTTTCAACTGATCAATAAATGATAATGAACTTTATTGTCAAAAAAAGCAGTTGAAAACTGCGTATGACCACGTGGTGAACGTGGTCATAATGAAAACGTGGAAGAACAAAAGTCAATGAAAACGTAAGTGGTTGCATGAATTAGGGGTAGCAAAAATGATCATATTACAGAACTAAATAAATACAGTAACATAAAAGATGCAAGAGGGATAAGAGGAGGCAGTGGAGGTTTGACTGTGTTCCATGAATTCACTAAAACAAATTGCGTATTTGAGTTCGTAGTTTACTTAAAAAGTTGATCAGAACTTTCGTTCTCCCTGATTGCGCTGAATAGGTCAACGCTTAATTCCGACACTCGAGGGAAATGTTCACACGCGCACGATACTACGTTATGTAAATGAACGAATTGCATTTCTGAGATTTTGTATGTCCGATTGAACTAGATACATTTGTTCCAAAAGTCAAACAAGGTGTTTGAACAAGCATTTATTGCATTTAATGTGGCCTCATTCGAGGGAATATTCGTAAGATTTTAAGCTGAACATTTGGTGAGCATTTGACGTTCCTTGATTATAGGAAAGAAGTACAATGAATGAAATTTATACGTGCCACATGATATAGCTTGATGGCACTATTCTCAGATTTCCCGGAGATGTTAACGCATCGTTCTTGAATTTAGAGGTCAGTGAAATTCATGGAATACTTTCAAACCTCCTATAAAAGTGTCTGAAGACTATGAGAAAGCGTGTTTCGTCTGAAAAAAGTTTTATTTTTGTGACCTCAAATGTAAAAGTATTGGAAAGTTTGATGCAGTATCCGCATGTGGTAGAGGAGTGAAAGAATTTCATTTTTAGGCAAATATTAGCTTTTCTAATACTTTTTCCAATTTGTTTTGTTTTGATTTCAATTTGACAGCGTGGAATATATTCCATTTTATTTACACAATTACGGGCGTATACTGTTATGTTCGCCCCACGACAATTTATTTCTTCTTCTAACGTTATGTATTTTATTTTTATTAAGACATTTTATTTCACATGTGTTGCTATCGTCTCAAATCCCAAATCATTGTATCTCCTTGTTATATCATCAAATATTGGCATATGCTTGTATTGAAACTCTCGTTCCCTACTGTTTCACAATGACAAAGAATTCAGCGTTGCAGTCCTATTAAAAATCAACTCTTTTTTTCAGGAGTAAGTTCCGGTAGACTGATGCTTCAGATGTACTGTGACCAATTTGTTCATTTAAAGCTCCAGCGGAGAAAGAGAATGATGCTCTCGTAATTTTTTCCAGCCCAAAGCTGTATTAATACACGGACAAAGGGATCGGAAGAAATATGGGAAGTGGGGCGGCACAACATTTAGCAACCGAAAGAGTCCCGCGGTCTCGATCGCTTTCAAACATTTTCACGTGCCAGAGGCAACCACAGAGAACGCCATGCCTAGCGCAGTTTTGAATCGTGTGT
The DNA here is from genome assembly GCA_002313205.1 of Laupala kohalensis. Classification (NCBI taxonomy): domain Eukaryota; kingdom Metazoa; phylum Arthropoda; class Insecta; order Orthoptera; family Trigonidiidae; genus Laupala; species Laupala kohalensis. The sequence goes on along the minus strand of NNCF01129099.1, from coordinate 908,637 downwards.
CAATTCTGCTGTGCGGTTAACCCCGTCAACCTACGCCACGGTTGAAGAGGGGTGACCGGGGAAGGGAAGGGCTCCGTTGATCCTCGTTGCGATCCGCTGAGCCCCGGGCGCGCACGCCGACTGCGGACTCCGCGAAGCGAGCCACTCACGCATGCCGTCCCCGATCGCCGATCCGCTGGCGTCCGCGCTCCATGTTCTCTGCATTCCGCGGGCGTCGAACGTTACTGACGACGAGAAGCGTGGCCGGCCCTCACTCTCCACTGGTTTTCATGTCCCACCAGACGCTGTCTCACAAGCCTCAGATTTGTTGGGTGAAAATTGCCTCATAGGTCTATATTAAAGTCGTTAAATACTTTTCAACTGAAGAAACGTATCTCATGAACGCATCTTTAAGTTTCATACATATTTGTTTTTAGAATGAAACAGCAGTTTTTGGAGTGTCTTATTCCCGTACCATCGTTAGACAACAGCTAGGTAATTTTTCATTGAACGAATTATTTGTTAGGAGTTTGGATGCGTTCCTACATTCATGACAAATAATCATGCATTCTTCCTTCCTTGTGTATTATGTCACTGGTCGTATTTTCTTATTCCTGGGGAATACGGGATGTGTTTATCGAAGACGTTGGTGGAGGAGGAAGATAACGATCACGAGGTAGTTATAATGTTCGATATTTTTACAGTTTTAACTTTTGTATGTGCTTATTGGCAAAAAAATGAATGGTAAGACCGAAATACGTTCATGGAAATTTTATCAAAATTTAGCTCCCAGGCTTTACTTTAAATATGTATACGCATTGAAAAATAATTACTACTCTGACATAAATGAGATTTAGCTTCAATGTATGTAACACATGTAAAAAAAATAAAGTACTCCCGTTCAGAAGAAATATTCGTCCTTTACGTGTGATAAGTTCGAAAATGTAAAAGAAGAAAGGTTTTTGAATAAAAACACTCATAAACGAAGAAAGTATATTATCGAGAGGGTGAAATAAATTATAAAACTTACGTAAGGATATTGTGCAGTATTGTTACACCAACTTCCGGAAGTTTCGTTATCGAACATCAGATTGCTTCACTCTTCGACATTACCTCCACGATGAGCCCACTGGCGTAGATTCGTTTTATGATCACATACATACCATGTTTTACGTTTCTTTGGTGTACCAGAAGAAACTTATGAATTACTCATCGATATCGACCGCGGAGAATACGTATTTGTTCAACCGTATTCCACGGGAATATGGTGCATGTCAGGTCTCATGTGTTTTCAGTAAACACGACAGAGTTTTCACCTCTACATGAAGCCATTGGTAATTTTTGCCCAGTTTTCTTTCCTTGTGGTGTCTGTGAGATCGATAAATATAAATTTCTTACCATTCATCTCTTCACTCCCGAAACAAATCTAATGGGGTCAATTTCGCATGTAACTGAAGAGAATGAAACACTTCATGTGCGGATGAAAACTTGAACAACAATTGATCCAGCAAGTGATCTTGTGTGCGGGGTCGAAACTTTGAAAAAATGGTCTCCCCCCCCCCTTCCCGACCGTTTCGTTTTCCGAGGAATCACTCATTTTATTAATAGTGGAAATAAAATACATTTATGGCAGCGGAAGTATTTATTTTGTTTTCAGTCTTGTAGTTGCATTTGCGTGGTTCATTTGAAATGCATTTCTGTATAGAATAACACTGCGCTGCATATAAAAATCCTTTACCATACGGGACGTAATGCAATTGAAAGGATAAGAAGTGACTAGTAATGTAAATCTCGGTGATGTTAACTAGGAACAGGGTTCGAGATATTGTAAATCAAATGACCAAATTTTGAACGAGTTCGTTAACGCGCTCCTTTATGTATTTTACAAAGTCAAATCAAATGTCGGGGGGGGGGGTCGATCCCCCCTCCCCCTGGATCTGCAACTGATTGATAATTTCGATTTCAAAAGAGCTTTATTAGAACATAAATGTATAGGCCCTACAATATATGACGGGGCTCAGGGTCCGTGCGTATAGAAGCAAAAAGTGCCGTGGGCTGTGCATACTATACCCTAGTATTCACTCTCAATGAACTGAAACAGTAACTAAAAATACAAATATTAAAGCATTACTATTATTTGGCAAGTAACTAATATCAGTAGCAGCAAAAGAAAGTTAATAAGTGTATTAAGTAGAAAATTATATACCGTTATGACTATTTTTTATTTTATTTTAATTCTCAGCTTTTGTTGTATGTACGAAGTATATCTCGTACTTAACTGACTGTTTCGTTCATTGAGCACCGTTGGGAACAACGGAAAACCAATGGTTAGGGCTAACGCGCTAAACAAGGAAAGAAAAGGCTGGATGGTAACTGGAAACCTGTAACAGAACAAGAAAATTCGGCGGTAAATAAATTCATTGAAAGAATAAAATACTTATCTGCAGAGCAAGTAACATATACACACAAACCGATATATACCGATACATATAAATCTATGTTCACATTTACCCATGTAAATGTACCCATATCCGCGCATGTACACCTTTTTCTTCAGGTTGTTACTTTTATAGGCAAAAATTAATACGTAAACTTATTTAAGAAATCTGATGCCAAGAAGAATAAATGAAAACAAACTAAAACATAGTACTAATATTACTACTACTACTACTACTACTACTACTACTACTACTACTACTACTACTACTACTACTTCTAATGATATTTTTAAAGATAATCACAGATTTAAATGAAGTGTGAATATTCCGGTCAATCTCCTTCATCAATTCCGCGCCCCTCTTCTTTCTAACCATACTCAGAAACTTGGAGTGAGGTAAAGGAGATTCTAATATCGCGCATTATTTCAAAAGCTAGAGTGTAATTTCCTGGTTAACTGTCGTATCCCTCCCCAAGAAAACATTTTTTTCTATTTATTTCATTGTTAACGCAACTTGGCAGAATGTGGACCCAGTCTTCTTCTTCTGTGCTTTATGGGCATTGCGAATCTCGAGCTTCCTCAATTTCCTTAATTTCCATCCCCAAGTCGAAACCAAGTATAACCTGCTCTTGCTACTTTGTTTAATTTATCTGTATACGGTTTTCGCCCAGTCTCCTGCCTCAATATTCCGTATGATTAGTGACCTCTTTTCCTGTTTCTCGACCGTTATATTTTTTCTCTTTATCATCTAGTCTCTGAATAATTAATTTATTGTCAGATCTCGCTGGAGCTGTCTGCCACAAATGTCCCAGACCGGTAGCTTCGATTATAGTTCTAATTTTTCGACCCCACCCATTGTTTTCACATTAATTCATAGCATTCGGATTTGTTTCTGTTCCTTTCCCCATTTCTTACTGAAACTAAATATTTAATGACTCTCATCTTAATTTTTATTTCTAACGGTAAAACTCCGAATTCTCAAAGGGTACCACAGTGATTTGTACTCGGGGGTACTCCAAGAAATGCGCAATCCCCAACGCCCTATATTACAGCTTCATATGCTACTGCAGGTTCGAGAAGTGACGGGAACATTGTTACTACAATCCTTGGATCGATGTCAGGGATGGTACAAGTACTTCTTTGGGTGTAATTTAGAACATACATGCCTTTTTGTTTTGATTTTTGTATACGTCTTAACCAGGTTACATTTACGCTTACTTTGACGCCTAGATAAGTGTTATCTTTAACGTTCTCGAGAGGTTGACGCTTGTAATTCCAAATTTCACTTTTGTTAAACATCTATCCGTTTTTTGAATATCATAACCTTGGTTTTATGTATGTTTATATGTAGAGAAATTGTATCACAAAATATCTCCAACTTATCCAGACCTATTTCCATTGATATCGAGTGAGAATGATATCCATTGGTGTTGGTGGATTAATAGTATTGATGTGTATCCTGAAAACCATATTTTCACTGATGTAATTGAGAAATGATTTTGGAAAACATCAATTTTACTACCAAAGGGGTTAATTTTCGTAAAATCCTTTCCTAGCGGACATTTTCGATAATTCATCGTGTCACACTCTTCCCAACCTCCATCTTTAGGGATGTCGTGCACCTCATTTGGTCTGAAGGGTACATAACGTCATTGGAAATACGATTATTCATCTCAGAATACACAAACACCATGGACTCGACCTTAATATCGGCCTTTTTACGTTTTCTATGTCTCACCCTTCCCAACCCTAGCTCTGAGGATGCCGTGCCCCTATGTGATCTAAACGTGGGCTTAATGGCATTGGTAATTTAAATATCTCATCAACTATAAAACTATGGATGCGATGCAATTTTAAGTTTTTTTTTAAATTGTCTTGAATTGTCCATTAACTTATTACCGTTCCCCTCAAGGAGTTCTAGAGGAGTCTTTCTTTTATGACGGCTGAATTTAGACCTATACGATATCGGGATTTCACCATTAACTCAGCGACGCTGAAAAAGTGGTCTCGTCACTGGTATTTACCATGTGCGATAATTTTGTCATGGCATCCCGTTCCCTAGGGGTGCTGGGGTTTATGGAGGCTGATTGTGAACTTAGACGTCTTCGGAAATGTCACTACTAATTTCATCGGCCCTGAAAACTAGGAAAGAAAAGTGAGTATAAAGATTCCGGAGCCTAAGTCCGCGTGAATGTACTCGCACTTGTGCACATTGTGCAATTCATAATTTTTTAAATTGCGCTAGCTCGCAAATGATTTCGGAAGAAGAAAAATATTCGAACCTTTTATAATCTATAAAATTAATATGAACTATTTTTACGCTAAATCGCATTGCTGAAGATATATTCTACGAAAAGGATTTTCGTGACCTTTGACCTCGAATAAATATTGACGATTTTAAGGTGTATACCAAATTTCATCTCTATGCGAATTTTTGTCGAACTGTGCCTTTTTTCTGTTGTTTTCTTGGCTACTGAAGGGCGTAGCTCCCCTCTATCGGTGGTGACGATGGTGTAGTTGAGACTCTCAGCGAAGGTTGAACCGACGCTGTGGGCTGCGGCTACGGCGGCGGTAAATACTGCTGCTGATCCGGTAACGATGATGCAGCCAATGCGGCGGCGGAGATGACGTGGACTACGTTGACTCCACAGGTGTCGCAGCCGGGGGCGGTGGAGATGGTGGTGGAAGTGGTGGTGACGGCATCGCCGCCGCCGATGACGCATTCGGACTGGTCTCGCATCCAAGACGCTACTCCTTCGGGAAGGCTTCCAGCTCTCCTAGCGAACTTCCTATTTATACGGACCAAGTTTAGGCTGGCGTCACACGAACAGTAAAAGTGTCGCAGTGTCGGACGACGCATTACTGTCCTTCGTAGAAGTACTATGCTTCTATTGGACGCAGACACACGAGTGGCGCGCGACGACATTACTGTGCGTTCAGTTCTTGACTTGCGTCCGACAGTTTCTGGCTAGCGACATTATTCTAGAAACGCATGACAGTTTCATGGGTGGGAACTAGGAATAAAAATCAAGGTCGTAATAACTGGCGAAATAGTCACGAATTTTATGATTTCAAGGGTGCTAAATCTGAATATGAAATTATTTTTTGTATAAAATTAGGGGAACATAGTAAAAAATGGTTTTGAAGCCCAAAATGTGCCAACTCATTGTAAATATTTATTTCTGTTCAACTTGCGATTTTTTTAGTCATTTATGGATATTTCCCTTCTAAATAGTAACAGTATAGTTCTCAACTATTGTTTGTGAAAGCGACATGAGTTAGAAAGTCGTAACTTATTTTCCAACTGAGTGGTAATTTATTAAACATTTTGTGTGTGATTTTACGAGTTGGTAAATTGAATTGAAAAAGTTGAGTGAGGAAGTTTCGAGTTAGGAGATTTTACCTATATCATATTAAAGCATAAGACATATGGACGATTTTCGCCAACTTATAGCTCATAATATGCAATTGCAAAAATATAGAATTTTAAAGAGCACCGTCCGAGCTGCGACCGAGGCGCGCTTAGCGATTTCGGCACAACAGGGTCTACGTTGAGAACATTTCTTTGGAGTCTTGTTTATGTACTACTGAATTCATTCTATTATTATGTTTGATGAATATTTTATTAACATTTTCTTCAACGTAATTTAAAATTAGAACGTATTTATAATTAAAATCTAAATCACCACGATTTTTAATCAATTGAATTATTTTGGAATTTCTAGCATATATAGACATTATTCTTATTGAATTCTGAACATACTAAAATCTCGTATTAATAAAATATTTTGGTCGTTCTTGAAGTATATACTGGCCTTGAGGCATAATAGCGATATATTTTACTCGATTGATAAGAAAGTATTGTACTGTTGAGAAAGTACAGTCCTTTCTCATTACATTAAATAAAATCTCATTCGTTTAAAAAAATAGCTCTCTGAAACCTAAATAACTACCCTAAAAACTAAGAATGGAAGTCTTAAATACCACAATAAAAATATAGATTTCATGATGTTCAATACAATTTAATAATAATAATAATAATGAAACCACCTACACAAACTGCTACAAGTATTTCTCAGGGAAGCAATCCATTATTGCCTGAGACCACTCAAGCGGGCCGAAAACGAGTTCGTATGAAATGGACAATTGAAGTAAATACTTTTATCATGCGAACTAATTATAAAATTACTAAATTAGAAACAGATATGACAGGTTATAGAGATCAATTATGCGAAGAGTTTAAAAATCAGTATCCTATCTTTGAAGTCACAGCCCAGAGGATATGTGATCAACCAAGAGCTATAGTTAGAAATAACTTAATTGATCCCCAAGTGTTGAGCAAAATTAGGGCAGGCATCACAACGGAATTGGTAGGAAAGGTTGTACATGAATCAGTTGGAAGTCCAGACGTACCAGCAGCTTCACAACCACATATTGAATCCATTCATGAAAATGAAAACCTTGTAATACAGGATAACTATAAAGAACAATTTAAGAATGTTATAAGTGATCAAGTCAATAGTATGTTTAATAAAGCTCTGGTTGAATACAAGAGTATGGACCCAACAAAAAGACCTTACCAAAACAAGGAACATCCTCAAAATTAGCAAGTATAGTTCAGGTATTAAATGATTCTGTTCTACCCCAGTATTTAGAAGATTTCAAAACTTTTGAGGACCTTCATACTCTAGTCTACTGTGCTGCAGTTACAGCAGTACAGCTAAATGAATTAAAGATAAGAGAAAGAAACGACATCACCAAAAATAGAGAAGAAAAAGTTCCCAAATGGCGCCATAGAATAAAGAGACAGATTGAGAGCAGAATTAGCACGTATGTTACAGTACCAAAAGGGGAATCCTAGTAAGAAACTGAAGAGACAAGTTGAAACTATTGAAAATAAATACAAGGTGCATAGTACTCACGATAAACCTAATCAAACAGGTACAAGTATTATTGACACACTTAAACAAAAAATTGCTGCATATAAATGGAGATTAAATAGGTATACAAGATGTAGTAGAAGGAAAAGAGAGAACCAGCAGTTTCAAAGTGATGAAAGAAAATTCTACAGAACACTTAAAAATAATTTCTGTGATGAAAATCAAATTCCACCAAAATGTGAAGAAGTTACTAGGTACTGGTCCTCGATATGGTCAAAAAGTGTACCCTACAAAGAAAATTCAAACTGGATATCAGAGGAAATGGAAGAAATGTTACAAGTTGAAAACATGTTGACACCTGAAATCACAGTAGAGGAAGTAAGGATAGTTGTTAATGAAACTCGTAACTGGAAAGCCGCAGGTAGTAACAACACACACAATTATTAGTACACGATACTAACGTGTACTCACCTTCATCTGGCTCATTTCATCGATGTCTTCTTTCAACACCCTGAAATGGTACCGTTGTTTTTGACAGAAGGTAAAACGTTTTAATTGCCTAAGGGGAAAATTTCAAATGACCCAATGACCCATCCAAGTACAGACCAATAACCTGTCCGCAGACTGTCTACAAAATAATGATTGGTTGTGTAACACAACTAATAAACGCTCATTTAAGTAAGCAGAACATATTAACTGAAGAACAGAAGGGTTGCAGAAAGGGCATGAAAGATGCAAGGAGCAACTGGTAGTTCATTCTGTTATTCCCAAAGAAGCTCACCAGAGAAATAGAAATCTTTTCTGTTGTTATATTGACTATCAGAAGACCTTTGATGCGGTACCTCATACGTTGTTAATAGTTATCCTTAAGATTTATAAGATTCACCCTGCTTTGATTGGATTCCCACAATATATGATGAAACAGTGGAGAACATTTATTCATATTTATGATGGTAATAGAAATAAAATAAGTTTTTCAGGGCGATTCTTTGTGCCCACGTTGGTTTTGCTTGGCATTGAATCCCTTGTCCCGTGTACTGAATCGTACCAACATCGGATATCGTATAGTCAATAACCGAAATGGCCATCGGGTATCCCATTTTCTGTACATGGATGACTTGAAGCTATATGCTTCATCCTCAATTAAGCTTCAACAATTCATTCAATTGGTGGAACAGTTTTCAGTGGATATTAATATGAAATTTGGCTTGGAAAAGTGCAGAATCTTTAGTTGTTGTAAAGGTAAAGATTTAGTAAACCCTCGGGGAGTTGATACAGTGCAGGGTAAAGTTGGGCTAAAGACAGAATTTGAGTTTTACAAGTATCTTGGAATAAAGCAATCAAAAATGATAACGCATACTGAAATCATGAGAACTCTTACATCGGAATTTACCACCAGACTGGAGAGAATCTGTAGAACAGAGCTGAATAGTAATAATTTGATAAAGGACATAAACACACATGTAATATCACTTTTAACTTATTCATTTGGGATAATATCTTGGTCGACCACTGATTTGGAAAATCTGCAGAGGAAATTGCGGGTAAAGTTGACAAACCATCGGAAACACCACGCAAGATCAAGTAATCTGAGAATGACACTTCCAAGAGATGAAGGCGGAAGAGGAATTATAGATATAAAAAACCTACACAACAGACAGATTGCTCAATTTCGTTCTTATTTTCATGAACGGATGAAGGAATCCTCACTACACGCCAGCATTTGCAGCTCAGATAAAAATTACACTCCATTAAACCTATTAGAATCTAGAAACTTAGACAGTGAAAAAATTTCAACAAAAGCAGACAAAATTTTGGAATGGAAGAGCATGGCACTGCACATATGACACCCTCATGACCTGAGCAACCCCGTTGTCGACAAGAAAGCGACGAACGCATGGCTCAGGCGAGGGGAACTTTTTCCTGAAACAGAAGTGTTTGTTATGGCCATCCAGAATCAGGTTATTCCCACTAGGAATTATTAGAAATATATTATGTAGGATCCCCATATGGAAATGATAAGTGCAGGAAATGTGGAACTGCTTCTGACACAATTCAACATATAACCGGAGCTTATAATATGTTGGCACAAACTGATTATTTACATCGCCATAACCAGATGGCTAACATAATTCACCAAGCCTTAGCTTTAAAGTGTTGTCTTATAGAAAATAGCACATTTCATTACAAGTATAAGCCGGCTGACGTTCTAGAATCAACAAACTTCAAATTATATTATGACAGGTCAATAATCACAGACCGTACAATTCATAACAGCAGACCAGCATAGTGCTAAAAGATCAAGTAACAAAGACAACCTATTTGATAGACATAGCTGTGCTAAACACTCACAACCTTCAGAAAACAATTCAGGAAAAATATCAGAAATACAGTGACCTTAATGCAGAAATACAAAGGATATGGAACATGGAGAGAGTTTATATAGTACTGGTAGTAATGTCCTCTACAAGAGTCATCCCTGTCTCCCTCCAGAATAGTATTAGCACGTTAAAATTGCGTAAGACCATTTATGTACAACTTCAGAAAGCTGTTTTGCTCAACACATCAAGAAAAGTCAGAAAATTTTTGGATCATCCAGAGTGAGTGTGCTTGATGTAACCAGTACCTCACTACGACCAGCAGAAAAAGCAGAGATCCTAAACGAAATAAAATAATAATAATGATAAAATAAAATACATTTATTTTGGATTTTCATAAAAGGAATACAATATAAAAATATTTGGTATCAGTATAGCTCATTGTCTAATATATGCTTAAAATATGTAGCATACAGTTAATAATCTAATAAATACTTAAAATATGTAGCATATAGATAATTACCTAATACATACTTAAAATGCACCATTGGTAATAATATATGTAAAAGTATTCTAGTCATTATATTTAATATCTAACATCAAAGAAAGTATCATAAAGAAAGTAATTTGTGAGATGATGTATCATTATTTAGATTAAAGAAATTAGGAAGAACATAAATCTCCTTGGAATACGATAACTTATTACTTATATTCATTCAAACTACGTGCAGTTTCTACAGTGAAATTAGTTATAACTTTGCAGTTCTATAAATCTTACTTGTTAAATGAAATGAAGCGCTAAATTTTAATTATGGATTTGTGACAACACATGTTGCCAGTCATGAATAATAAAAATGAGAGCAAAAACGTTAAAATCTCAATTAGCAAACTAAATTCCACCAGTAAATCTGTCTCGTGTAGAACCTCAATAATTGAAATATGTGTTCTTTACTTGAATGGGAAGTATTATTGACGTGAATGCTTTTTGGCATTATGAAAAACATGCAAGCACCGTTGTTCTCAGTTACATTAGTTGGTACACACTAAGACAACGTGAAAATGTTTGTTGTCGCTATAACGAATCCTTGTTAAAAATGAAAACTTAATTGCCAATGAAAATTAAATTTTGATTCCAAAATACTTTGTAAAACACAATACATAATATTTATAATTATGTTAGATTCGTTAATTTCTCATAGCTGGTTAGCACGAAATACTTTCGCTAGAACTTTCTAGAAACTGCCGTTGCCTGGAAATCGTATAAAATTCCGATATAGATGCGACATTCATTGACTAGGAAGGAGGGAGATTATTGGAAATATTGTGAGATTCCTCTGGAAGTTGCATGTGTAAAAAGTGGTGCTGTGAGTATTAATTCATATTGGGCTGGAGGCAGGAACTTGTTTTCCATTGTTTGTCGGTCGCTGATTGTGAGCTTGAATGCGTGTAACGTCAGTCAGGAGTTCGGCGTCTGAAGTTTAAACGTACCTGGCTGGTGCGCTTCGTTCGCTCAGGTCGATTGCTGCCACTGATTCGGAGTCGGCATATCTCAACGAGGTTTCCCAATGATGGTGCCCTGTACTTGTTGTATGCCTCTAATTGCTGCGTTCATCTGAACCACCGTGATAATAGTTTAAGTGATACATGTTGCGGCACAATTATTGTACAGCTTCCCTGGTCGCACTTATTTGTCAAAGGAGCTTGTGTCTTTGCTCACGCACTACGAAATTGTGATATGATCCTCGACGGGAGGTATGTGCTTTGGTGCAAGTGCTCAATACAACTATTGTGCTGCAGGGTTGAGTATTCATCTTAATTTATTTTACGTGAAATTTGTGTATTTTTTCAGATTGAGCGGGATTATATTGTTTGCGTAAAAATCTGCTTGTAATACATCGTTTCACGATTCGATATTTAGAGAATTTCATGCAATATTTCCTCTGTCACCCAACAATACAAGCACTTCGTGCAACTGGGTAATTACCGATAAGTTACGGTTACAGCTTAGAGTTCTTTAATATTCAGTAGTATATTATTTGTAATCAATTGGTACTTTTATCTCCCGCAACTTTGGCTCGTCTATACCTGGACAAACATGATAAAATACCCATATAATAAGCACATGTTGCATGGTAATGGTGGGGTGTGAACAACTTCGTCAAAGTAAGACAAGTTAAATAACGTTTGTAAGTTTTTATTGTAAGTTTGTGAGTTGTTCATTCATTTTTTCCTTCCGGTTCACACCGGAATCACACCTTCGGTTCGGCTGCAGCCGCAGCTCAAGAACCTCTGAGGGATGAACTTCATCCTCATAGTCAGATAAGAAAATTCTGGAAAATACATGGATGGAAGGGTGAGAAATAATATTAAGTGACGAGTAGGTGCAAGACCGAAATTACAGATGAAAGAGGAATGAAATCTAGTAAAAACAGTGAATTTTATTCAATTAAATAATTTCCAGATATGTCAATCTAATATCATTTTCATTGGGAATCCATACCAGGGTCTCAGTTTATTAATCTCATTACACAATTTTAACATCATTATTTAATTTATTATGTAGTAGTATATAAATTCACGATCGTAGGATAAAAATATTTTGTAATAATTTCAACGAAATATAGCAATACGTAATCTTTTGTTATTATATATCAATGTATTATAATATAATTTACTTTTTATTCAACAATTTAAAAATCTGTTGGATATGTATGCAGCCCGCGAGGTATTGAATGTTTGACTATGTGGTCCGTGAATGTGAAAAAGTTGCCGACTCCTACTTTAAGAGTAGCAAATTTAACAAATCTTAAATTAATTTTTATTTAATTAATTTAACTGTATCAGGGTTGAGAACACAGATGAAATTAATGTAAATGTAATCTTTGCTAATTTTACGCAAAATTAAAAGAAGTTGTTTGATAATATTAATGTAGTAAATACAGTGAAACTCTATTTTAAGTACTAGGAATATTGCTTGAAATTAAAATTAGAAAGTTAATGAAGAATGTGAATTATTAATTATGCTTAGCTTACTATCACTTATAGTGTAATATGGAAATAGTACGAGTAACACTATTGCAGAAGTATATTTCGAAGAACCTGTGAACCTGTTTGACTGTGACTGTCCGTCTGCCGACTGCTCGGGTGAGGTCACCTCGGGCGAGTGCCTTCTGGCGAGGCAAATGATGCGTTGCTGGCGTGATGAGTGACCAGACAACATAATCATAGTGTCAGAAGTCGTGAATGGGGAGAGTATAAGAGGGTGTGCGGGATAATACAGAATAATATTGGTTGTGCATTAGAATACTCCAGAAGAATATGCAGGGCAGAGTATAAGGAATGACAGACTTGCCAAAATTTGTCGAGAAAAATGGAATAATATCTGTGCTATCAATGCTAGGAGTGTACAGTGTAGTACCTCATACAGACCTATAACATTGTTGCCTGTTGTATGGAAGATAACGGACAAAATAATAGAACGTGAAGTTCGGCGGGATGTAGAGCTAAGTAAAAGGCGATATGGGTTTTTATGGCAGGTAGAGGAACAGAAGATGCATTGGTGCAGATAATACGTTTAATAAACAAAGAGAAGAAGAAATATAAATTGCTAATGTTCATAGATTAGGAAAGAGCTTTTGATAGTGGGAATTGGGGGATTGCACTAGAATTGAAGAGGAAACTTTGTTAATGAAAGGACCTTACGAATGGTAAAATCATATCTTGATGATAGACATGTCCTATTGCAGACGGGTAAGGATAAGATAATTAAAAGGTTAATCGAAGGATGTCTACAAGGGAGTTGTCTCGGAAAATTGTTGTTGAATGTCACATTCAATAAGTCACATTCAGTTAGGAAAAGAAGAAATCCCGAAGGTGGTATATGCTGACGACCTAGTTGTCTTCGTCCCAGTGGACAGTAAATAGAAACGAAAGGTGCAATAACATTGAAAAGAATCATTGAAATAAGTTGCAATATTGAATTAAAAGTATCTGAGACGAAAACAACAGGACAAGTAATAGGGATGAAACATAAAGGGAAAAGAAGACGCAACCCAACTGTGAAAATTGATGATTGAACGATGAAAATTAAAGGAGAGGTTAAATATTTGGGAATAACACTACATGATAAATTAAATTATAGAAAACATTTGAATGTGATGGGAAGCAAGATTTAAAAAAATAATATTTGGACTTCAGTGGGAAGGAATATCTTAATATAACTTACTGAAGGACAAATTAATACACGTGTATAAAGGGGCATTATCCCCAATATTAACGTAGGGAAGTGTGGTATGGCATAATAAGATAAAGCAAAAACATTTTGAAAGAAAAATATCTAGTTATCAGAGAATGTGTCTAATTAATTGGTACAGAAGCATTTCTACATAAGCATTGTTGGTGGTATTAGGATTATTACCAGTAGACCTCCAAACATGAGTTATTTCATAATATACGACGAGTGAAGGAGGTAGGAATTGATAAAGATATGTATACTAAGGATATAGTTAGATGGAAGAGAGCCATAGATATGAAACTATGGGAATTTTGGCAAATACGATGGGTACAGTCAAAGCAAGGAAGAGATTTAGGGAAATATATTCCAAAGGTAGACTGTGGTGTGAAACATTCATGGTTTATACCGGCTAGAAGTATGATAAAAATAATAACAGGACACGGCGATATGCACTATTATAGGTGGAAAAGTGGTTGTCCTGCAGAATCAATCTTTACATGTCAAGATGGTGAGGACAAAGTAGAACATATATTGTTCGATTGCAAATTATTTGATATTGAAAGAAGGGAATGGTATATAAAGCTCAAGAAGGAAGGGGTATATGTTTGGTCGAATTGGAGTAAATTGATACAAAATAAAGCTTTTTACGATGCGACAACAGAATATGTGGAACAAATAAGAACATTGCGGATAATAAAAGATAGATAGTAAACTCGTACCTATCTCCATGTTTGTTTCGGGAGGAAACTTACATAGAGAAGGCAAAATAGAACGGCTCAGACATGCAAATTGAGGGATAAATAAAGAAGAAAAAACATTACGTCAAAAAGAAGAGCGGAAAATAAAATATTATCAAGACAAACCTCTATTAATGGCTAGACTGACGCGGCACAGGGAAAAATAAGAAAATAATAATAACCTGTGCTATCCATATCTTAAGCACGGTAGGTTAATACACATACCATTAAGGATGAGATAGATATATTGTGCGGGCGGGATGTCGGCAATAATAATAAGGAATACCCGTCTTGGAATAATGGAATTGAAGGAGCTCTCGACACGATATATTCAGCTAATACGAATGGCAAAGGACGAGATGAGCATTATACTAGTAAACATTTATATATAATACGGGACTGAACGCATAACAAGGCTTCGTGATATCCTGGACAAATATTGAGAGGTCATTTATATATCTGGGGGATGTAATGGACGTTCTGCGTTATCGGGTGAACTGGTTACTAATAGAAGATGTGTGGAGCTATAGAAGCTAATGTTTGATAAAGACTTAAGTTTATTTAATATACATGGTACGCCATCTTTTTATATTAATGGACAGTGAATCAATCGCATAACACTACAGACGAGAACAGAGAAAACGACGGGAACGAAGTGCAAGATATTGAACATAGAGAGTGATCATAAAACGGATACTTACAGCGTTGAATACAAAAGGGGGACAACAAAAGAGGAAAGCAAAGAAATAAATTACATGAAAATAGATTGAGAGAGACTACAAACAGAGGATCAACAAGTCCTGCATTACACAGCACATAGAGATGACGCAAATATTGACAAAAGGATACATAAGATGCAAGGGCATATGCTCAGAGTAATAGAGCCTTATTGTGAGAAGAAAATAGCAGGGTACTGATGTGGACAAACGTGGTGGACCGGGAATTAACACAGGCGAAGAAAAGACGCAATCTACGGCGGCGATACCAAAGAGGACGGCCAGGTACGGAGAGCTACGAGATAGACCAGAAGATGTACAGAGCATACATTAAGACGCTCAAAAAATAATGCGGCAGAAGATGGCAGATTGGGAAAATTATATTTCGGATAGTTTGGCAACTAATATAGGGGGGTTAACATATGTGATTGCACGGGATAGGGTTAAAAGTGTCATAATTTGGGGAAATGTACTTTTGGCTAACTGTAGGAAGGCGGGATACAGAACAGGCGATGGTTGAAGAAATATTAAAAGGTGAACCAGCGACACAACTGAAAACTTTCACAGACAATATAAATACCAGGATGTAAATCAAACTGAACAGATAACAATAGCAGAATTAACAGAGATAGAGTTCACATTGAAGCGGAGTAAAAGTCCTGGGTATGACAAAGTAACAAACGAGATGATAATTTATTCACTGTATATGGAAAAGAGTTGCTGCATATATATAAACAATGTTTTGCATGCAGTTATTTCTACAGTGTTGGAAAATTGAAACTCTTCCTAAAGCCCAGTAACAGGGATCCGTACAATAGTTCATCATGCCGATAATGCTTTTGCGGGATTGGGAAAGGTTTTAGACAACATAATGGCATTACATCTCCAGGTAGCGTTACAAGGACGATTAAATGATATTCAATATGGATTTACGGCTGGACCGAATACAGAAGGGTCCCTTAATGCGTTACTAGACCACATTGGGGAACGTGTAAAGAAATATGCCCTGGTAGCATTTATTGACTTCAAAGGGGCATTTGACAGTGCACAATGGGACATTATCATAGAACAGCTAGAACGTAAGAGAATACCCAAACATCTCGTACAGCTAGTCAAATCATAACTCGAAGAAAGACATGTTCAGCTCGAAGTAGGATATCAACATTTATATATAAAACAGTACAAGGGTGACCCCAGGGTAACCACACGGACCCTATACTATGGAACGTAGTAATAGATGAGATGTTAGAAAATATGAAGCAGGAAAAAATAACTGTTATAGCCTACGCTGATGATATAGCACTACTTGTCGAAGGAAATAGTCCAGTGGAATTAGAGGCAGAAAGTGCACGTGTGCTAAAGTATTTTTAAGAAATATGCACAGCGCAGGGACTAAGAATTTCGGAAACAAAATCGAAAGGAATTGTATTCGGAATGCCCCAGCGAGGGAAAAGTCGAGGAAATTCTGCTATATGTTTTCTAACTTGGCTCCTCAAAATACAGCAGAGAATAAAGTATTAGGGTGTGATGATTGATGAGAAAATGACGTTCAATAATGGGCAAATAAGATAAAAAGAACAATATATGGATTGATCAAAGTTGGAATAAATAAGCACACCAAGTCAGTTCCAATTGGTCCAACTTTACTAGGGAGCACTACTACCACAGATATACTGCACTACAGCGTGGATTCAACGAACTAAGTTAGTGCATATAGATCGGCGGTTAAGTAGTCTCCAAAGATAGTGCATCGTACATTCGAGTGGGGCTTGTAAAAGCGTGTCGACGATGGCACTGTTAGTACTACTGGGCGTACTACCAATTGACCTCGAGATTGATGAGCATGACTATGTGCGGAAAAAGGGAGAAGTGTACATTGGAGAGAGACACGTAAAGTATGGAGAAAAAGGATGGAAGAAGAAAATTATTCGGGAATTGAAAGACTGCTGGATCATAAGGTGGCAGACGGCATCGGAAGGGTGACATACGTACAGATTTATAAATAATATACATTACAGCTACAACAACCGATTACAGCTACAAATGGTTTCAACACCACACATGATGGAGATTTTAACAAACCATGGCGATTTTAAAACATATTGGCACAAGCGAAAAATTAACGATGATAGAATATGTGCATGCGGGAGATTAAATGATGCAGTAGACCACATTTTACTCGACTGCTGTATTTTAGGACAAGATCGTGCACTTTGGGTAAGACAGTTGGCGCAACAAGGAATACACGACACAAAAGACTGGACAAAATACATTCAGACAAAGGACATATATCATAACTTTGAAGAATACAACACAAAGATAATGTTAATGCGAAAAGCAATAAAAATATCGCATTAGATAGTAGAATGTTCCACAACACCACGGAAGCGGCAGTACCAGGGTAGCGCAGCAAGTCGAACAGGAGCAGCCTAGATAAGAGAAAATAAGAAGGAAGAGGCGCAAAACCCAGATAGTGGCCGAAAGGCTGAGAAACTGAGTAACTAATCAATGAAAAAAAATCTGGATATGATGAAATAACAAATCCTTATTCTATAGAAATGTGATTAATCGCTAGCATTGGTGAAATCTGCGAGTGATATCTTCTTGGTACCTCACCGATTCGTATTCGAGAGACGATCTCGTAAAATTCAGTCATTAAAAACGCTGTCTCAGTATTTAATCGTGCTTCATCGTTACTAGAGTTGCGTGATCAGAAGTTGTGAGCTCTTTTTGGATTGATTGTTTATTTGTGTCGGTGTGCATTTCCCTGCGATTGAAAACAAGCGGTCGCGCTATCTATTGGTTGCGTGCACCTCTTCGCCGTGCTGTCTGCAGCGCTTCCGCCATATACCTTTCTTATCATATACCTTTCATATTCTCTCATTCTTTTGAGCAGACGTCGCTTCTAAGGTCAGTACTGATTTACCTTCTTCATGTGACGTGTCACCTCTTTTGATTTGTGCAAATATTCTTCATAAAATTACCTTCTTTAAATTTCAAATTCTTGCATTGTATTGAATATACGATATTTTATTTAATTTTGAAACTCTTGATGCGTTTTTGTAAGAACCTGCCTGATATCTGATGAGACGTATTTTTATTGTAGAAGAAAATATAGGTCCTTTTTTTCCTTTCTGTGATTTGAATTTAAAGAAGATATTAGTATTATTATTAGTTTTGTATTTCCTTCTCCATTACACATTTATACGCACATTTTGATTCATTAGAACCCTTTCCATGAATGGCAATTTTTGCCGTTGACGATGTCATAGTCTCTCCGCAGACCTTCCGTTCTACTTCGAAGATAGTGTGCGCAAAACTGCCATCGATGGTCTCATTTATCAACATCTTTCGTCTTCTTTGTACATGTGCCTTTGCTTTTGGAACTCTGTTTCCCCTCCGCCTTTTGTGTTTTCTCGTTGCTGCCCTGAAGCAGCGGTAGTGTTGGCTGGAGTCCGTTTATTTATGTAAGTGATTGTTTGCGTTGAAATTCGTGCGGCCTATGGCCCGGTGCTCCAGTACACATGCAGCAACGGCACCCATCCCTCTGAGTGAGTTTTCCTATTGATGTACAGCTGTCGTTGGCGATGCAAACCCTAACAAACTACGAATGTTACCATTCTGGTCGTTTCCGTACTGTGCCTCAAACTTTGCACCTGGTGAATCGTTGTTTCCTTACATATTCGCCATTGCCCATTCGTCTTTTTTCTTCCTGTGGTTTTTTTGGCTTGTATTCACACATTTCTTTTGACTTTCCATTTATCCAATTATTTGGATGGAGGGATCTACAAGTCCCTAGAGACCTCTCCGCTTGCTTTGCATCCCAAATTCGTAGCTAATTGTGTTGTCTCTCATAGTTCATAATGGTGACCGACAAGCAAATTGATATTTTTTTATCTTGAATTACATTTCATTTTAATTTTCAATGTAATGCTTCTAACTACTTTCTACTACTCTTTTTACAAATACGAAGTTATTGCGATAAATTATGGGAACAATGTGTGGCCTGAATATTTGAAGTTATTCGTAGAGGAGTTTACGGAATAAATTGAATTAAATTCTATGAAAGTGGACTGATTAGTAACGGTCAATTGTAATGATGCACTGCATTTGTAATGTAACTGGTTTTACGCTAATATGTGAAGCGTTGTGTAATTCAATTGCTAGATGATACTGATTGGGCAGACATACGATTAAAATCATAATCCACACTTTCATGTGTTCTTTTTTCGTAGTTTATAAATGCAGTTGAATTATCATAGATGATTAGGTAGTTCTCGTAGTAACTTACTCTTCCTCCGCCGAATCCAATCGATAAACCTCCATTTATATTATGGGAAAGTGTGCATGATGCTGTGGAAAAGTGACTCAGAAAGTAACTACTGCTAGGAAGGTAACTGACAGTGTCTTTCCTTCTGTCTTACTTCTAAGAGGGAGGGTGTGGGATCGTTCACCCGCTCGGTCAAACAGGAGGCGAGTTTTGGCTAGGATATCCTTAACTTGTTCCCGATCTGTTTGCCAGTTTGTTTCCCTGCAAACCGCCATCTCTCCTCATCGATACCTCCGCCCTTTTCATGTGGTCTTGAACCTTGGTCATGGGAGGTCTTGAACCTTGCCACATCAAAAGCGGATGCGACAAAATAAATAATGTTTACTTTTAACATTCAATTGCAGTTAGATCTTTACCACGAATAAAATGGGCTAGACAAATTTTACATGAAATTTGTTCGTAAAGTAAAGGATACTGTGCAATGGCAATACAACTTTTTTTTGTTTGTTTTTTTTGTTTGGGGCTTTAGGGCTCGTCTACATCGAGGTCATTAGAGCCCAACAACTTAGTTACACTTCACGTATACTTGTATTCATCTCGAATGAGCAATGCATTAAAACATAGAAATAAACGAAAACAAATGATTGTGGTTACGTTGTGGTATTTATTATCGAAACCTAAATCTTACATTCAAGGGACAGTACCATTTTAATCTTCGAAAGTAGAAAAATTCACTATTTCTTCCTCTATGAAATAATAAATATAGCATGGTGAAACTATGTTGGCTATGAATGAATAAAATGAACAAGCTTGTGATGAAATGTAAAACACTGGTCTCTTATCTGGTGACACAGTGAAAGGGTTACGTAGACGAAGTCGTGTTAAGTGAATACTTTAAGCTTTCTGTGGATTTTGGAGAAACATTTTGGGATATAAAACTAAAATATCTCTTTAATTAAACTTTTGAATACTGATTTATTAATTAGCTATAGACAAAGGAACTTAACACTGTACCGTGATTCCCGAATTAAGTGGATATAGCATCAGCGGAAAGAAAATTAAAATGAAGAAATGGCAACAAACAGAAATAATTAACGTAATAATATTGAAAGAAAAAAAATTATGTTTTTATGTAAACTATCTATTCTATACAGTTCTAAAAGAGTTACTTTTGAATGTCACGTGAACACTGCACACTTTAGTGACCCCATTGATAACATCTTCAAAGCCATTCCAAATTGATTTCCATCTTCAACATATTTGAGCTCAAAATGTCGTTGAATTTCTGGACTTTCATCTCTATTTAAGCGTTTTACAAATCTTTCCAGACTCCTCTACATTCTTACGGTAACGTAGTGAATACGTTACCCACTATGCCCATCGATATGACATGAGGTCGTTTTATCTCTAACAAAAAATATTTATTAAACTCCCAAAGTAGAAACCATTTGAACAACGTGTATTTCAATTTATCAATCATTGTTTCGCGGAAACATAATTCATCGCGTTACGGACCCAATATTACGCAGCTTTCGTCTCAAGTGAAGAGTGGAGGTGGATGAACATTGCTATGGAAACGTATCGAACGGGGATGTACGTTTTGGAATCGTTGGGGCTTGTTTACTTTGCCCAGGGTATTCGCTTTACTTGGACTTCCCCTGCCGATAAATATGTAAAAACATATGGATGTATTCCACTGGATCGATATCCGCCATGTGCCATGCTAGCAAAATCTCTTCGCAAAAAAATGAAACCTTCAAAATTACCCATGCATCTGAAAAGTAAACACCCATATGTAGGAAGCAAGCCACAAGGATTCTTCTAGCGGAATTCATTCAACGTAACATTATTAATCTGAGCGGAATTTAATTATCTTGAACAATCTACAAATTTCCATTAACCAACCAAGCCGTAGTCGTATAGCAACATTCATGGATCCTATTTAGTAGCAATAATAGTGGCCTGGAAGTCTAAGACATCTACGATTGCGGAAAATCCTGTTCTGCCCTCTGGTGTTAATAGTCATTGAGATGATAGGTCCAAAATAATCAGTAAAAATGAAAATTTACTTCTTTCAAGTGACACAATTTAGACACGTATTACCATTGGTGTCCGCAATTCAATAATACGAAAGGTAATATCAAGTAAATTTTTAACTTCTGAGATGCACGAGTCCACAGTCGTGTAGAAATTATCTCAATTTTTATGATACGGTGCGAATGCGATGGGTCAGTAGAAGAAAATATGCAATTTGGTAAATCAATACCTGGCCAGATATCTGACGGTCTTTTTGAAGTTTTCCCTAAGTCTACAAAATAACGAAATTTTGCCAGGCGATGTATACTAGAAGTGCGAAAGCGATAACGCGGACGAACAGACGCGTGATAGTAAAATTGAAAGAAAGTGTGCCATACATGGAATGGATGCCCTGCATTCACGTCAGACATGCACTTGCCTAAAAAGACGTGCCACAAAATTCGAAAAAGATTCTGTTCAAATAGTAAATATAGTACATGCTATTATAAATTGACCGCTGTAACCCTAATTGCATTACGATCTGTGCGAAGAACAAATCGCTGCTTGTCCTTGTGAAAATCAGATGGTTATCGCGATGGAAAGATAAAACAAGACTTCAAAAAAAGAGATGAATCTTCTTTACTGATAGTAATAGTTCGCCTTATGAGTTTTTCCAAGGTGTAGATTCTTTAAGAAGTCTGCTTAATTGAGGTGTAGAAGTCTGCTTAATTGAGTAATAAATTTTCACGTTTGAATGACTTCAACCCGAGATTGCAAGACCGTTACAAAAGAATTGTATTAATGATAGACTATATTAGTTCTTTTAGAATGAAGTATTGTATTTGGGAAATTCGTCTATAAAGACACAAATTCGATGCAATTCATATAACGTACAACGAAGTATACTGACAAAAATAAAATGAACATTGTAAACTTGGCAATTTGTCGATAATTTCCATTCTTGAAAATCGTAGAAAACCTTTTCTACTAAGTTCCTTAAAATTTTCATGTATTACATAATTCTGGTGTTCAATATGTGTCTAAATTCGCACTCCATTTACACCGATACGATGGTTCTATTTCTTTTGATTTTTGAGGTTTTGGAATTTTCTAAAAAATAATACAATAATTGATCACGAGAGACAGTCATTTTTACGATTCATATATCTCACTCTTCTGCAGAACTAGAACAGTATTATATAGTTTGTTTCTTCGTTGTCAGTATTCACCGGATTCCACAGACTTTGTCAGATAACTGCGCAGCCATTTGATGAGGTTAAAAGTGTCAACATTGTTTAAGGTCAATTATATTAATTCGTCTTCCCATCCCTTGAGGCTGTCGACTCCTCCCGATCCCTCCAAAGTATTTCTTTGTCTGAAGTACTTCCATATTTCGACGATAAGAAAGTATTAGCCTTAATGCAAATCTGTGTTTGACAGTTACTGTTGTTACCGACTAGATATTGTTACCGACTATATTGCTATCGTTCATCTAGAGGGAAAAAATGTCTTTAGCTCAACTTAGTTTTTTGATCTACCGCAGATGTAATATCTCAGAAGAATTCAATTCGCGCGTATTCTCTCGAATTTCGTTGCCTCCACTACCTTAAAGAATGTTCCCAGTGCTACGATCTCCATCATCCGCACTACCTCCACCGGCGACGTCAACTGTCTTCGTCGTTGGACGAGGAGCCAGGAATTAGACCCCGTTCAAGGGGAACGCTGCAAACAAGCCGGGAACAAACAGTGTGCCAGCTTCCACTGTCGGCGACGAGGCGAGGGCGTGGACGTGGTTAGGATGGGGAAGACTGCAACGACGTGCCGGAAACAGGCCTTTATCGCCAAGGCACCCCGCTCGACTCGTATTTCAACGTCCAAGTAAATAGTGAAGAATCGCGGTTCGTTGGACCGAATGCGTGCGGGGGTGAAAGCTGCGAAGTAATGGGACAGTGAGTAGCTGCTCAACGCCTGGCAGGAAATGCTACTTACCGATCTTTTTTGCTACTCAAAAGCGTTGAATTATTGTATTTAACATCGACGGTATGACAAACCTGGGTAAAATACTCGAAGCACACAAGGACGAGGATATTGTCATATGCATGGAGAGCAATGCAAGATCTAAATTATGGGGATATTCTTTGACTACGATTCGTGGGAAATATATGGAAGCGTTCATCTTCAAACATTACCTTATTATCCATAACAACTAAAGACAGACCACATATAAAGGAGACCGGGGAGAATCAGTTATTGACCTCGCGCTAACTAACAAACTACGACCTGCAACTTTGACTGGCGCCTCTGTAGGTGTGACCAACGACCATGCGGGAATACTTTCAAAATGTCAGATTTTGATGATTCGTAACATTTGGAATGGTTTCCTACGTAACCCAGAAGAAACAGAATAAGTATGTGCCTTACAGTGTAGACGCTATTCCTTTCACTGCCCAAACTACTTCTTATATGGGTTCTACTTCTATAAGTAGTCATGAGTGGTTTACGTATAATCTTAATTTAATCGAGTGAAATTCAACTCAGTATGAGTGAATTTCAACTCGTGTGTATACTGAAAAGCAACCCCTTGTTTAGAGTGATAATCCATAGTGTTTAGAGTGAAAATACCTTAGAGTGAAACCGGGATGTGATGCCTTCGAGTGAATTTTTTCCCGCAAAAATTGTTAGACAAATATTAGGCTTCTACAATCTTCCTCACAGGGCTGTCATGCGATACGTGTGGTGTAAAAAGTAACAAAACACTTCCTGAGCAGTTTTTTTTCAGTTAATGTTGGTGATTCTTTTACCTCACATACCCACGTGTCAGCTTCTTCACAAATTTTAACCATTAAACATCAAATTCAGTTATAGATTCATCTCCTTGATGTATAGTATTACCCCAATTTAATTCACATTTTAAAACTCACACCCATCTGAATTGTGACAAAAGAATGTACATATTTTTATTCGACCTAATTTTGATATTAAAATTTGCCATTATTTTTTATTATATTATCAACGTAAATAAAGCAAACCTAAGTTCTTTAAACTAGGGAAAATGAAGAAAATATACCTTATCTTAATTTAGTTGTTTGTAAAGAAATGTCCAACTTCGAAATGTCCGAATGTTTTCCTTGCATTGAAGCAGAAGTAAAGAACGACGAAACGAAGAAACAACCCACCTAACTCTCGCTTTTCTGTGCTACGAAAGATATTTAGCACGTATTGTTTCTTCGTGCGTTTCCTCTCAGACGGGCGGGTTGATATTCCTTAATTCCTCGCCCAACCAAGACGAAGAAGTTGGGGGACGAACGGCCTCTCCTCGGACGACGGCATCGTATTTAGTTTGGACTTGTAAAGGAAGAGACGAGGTGGTGGTCAGCGTGTCCCAGCCTCCAGTCCTCTTCCCACCACGAAGTCCTTTGAGCTTCGCTGCGGGTGCCGTGTCTCTCGCCCGAAGTCCGCCTCGCTCTCCGTGCTGGACCTTGTAATTAGGCGACTCTCTTTCTTTCGGGTGCAACTTTCGTGATTGTCGTTACCGCACGTCACCGCGAGGAGGAAGCGTGGAGACAGCGGGTCGACCGTCGCCGGCTGGCAAGAGCGAAGGATGAGAACTGAAGTGACTGGGAGCTGGGGAATGGTGAATGAGGGAGGCAAAGGATTGGGTGGCGAAAAGAGGGGTTGATAGAATTGAGAAATGGCATAAGAGAAGGGTATAAACGGTTAGTTGATGTGACTGGGGGAGGGGGTGAGAGAGAATAAAATGGTGATCGATTAGCTCGCTTCCTTCTGCGTCATGAAACATTACGACAAATGGCCGTCTAACCTTTTTCTTCCACATCACTCGAAGACTTCACTGAAATAACCTTTGACTGACTTCTTCTGTACTTCTGACCCATGACAGATCACTTAACTCCCTCTGCTTGACGTCGATGTATCTGTTTCTTCATCAGAGATGGCATTTGAAATACATTTCCGATTGCTGAGCTCAAGAAATAAAACAGACATTATTATCGATTTCCGCACCTTCGGATTTGATGCTCCTATACCATTCCTCAAATTTCAATCTATTCTGGAATGAAATGTGTGTGTAACATTCAACGTCTTGGAAATAATTAAGAAAAAATAAATTTTATTGGATGTGATATCAACCGCGCAGAATACGAATTTATTGTGTTAAGAAGGGTAAGAAAAATTGAATCGAGTTATTGGTCGAAGGATACGCAGGAACACCTTGTCTCCTTAGTTTACAGCTTCTTTTTAAGGTACGAATAATTACGTCTAATCAATAATCTATTAATACCTTATTTACACTGTCATTATTTTACATCAATGAATCTAGTTGCTGATTCAGTTAAAGGGAGCGCTTCATTTTACTTGAATAAGGCAGAAGGAGGCTTAATATTAGACAACAGGAGAAGGATAACTTTGAAATAAATTAGAATTTGCTGAACACGTGCGGTTTATTCGCTCGGATATGTGAATATAGTATTCTATATAACAAAATGATCCAGGGTCGGCAAGTTTCTTCCAGTGTGGATAAAACACGAAAAATTACATGAAAAATAAACACCAAGAAGAGATAGGTGTATTTGAAATGGAAGAAGTAATTCTAAGTTGCGACTTACCAAAATATTATAAATGCGATTGTTGTATTCTTTTTTTTATTTACGAATATTTAGTGTGACCGTTCTGTTTTCGATTGTTGTAGTGTTGACAAACTTAAGTAAATTTAAATAGATGTATAAAATTATAATTAATTATACATTCTAAATTAATAACTACATATTATTTTCCAAGATCACACATCGGACCGGAAGGTACGTATGAACTTGCAGAAAAGAAGTGTTATCCAAAATACATCAAATGGACTAAAAACTATCCATTTCAACTACCACCATCATTTTTATTTTATTAAGACTTTTTACAAGTAAGTAGTATGGATCTTTTATCTTACTTTGGATGAAACTTATTTTACAAAACAGTACACTTTAGTGAAAGGCAGGGCATTTAATTTGCATGGATCCTATAACACATTTTTACGGTAAAAGAAGAATTGGTAGATATATTTTTTGTAGAAATTGCAGCAGAAACAATGAAAAAAAATCCTCCAACTAATAAATTATGTGTTGTTACCTGAAGTTTGTTGTAAATAAGAAGTTATTTTTCTTGAAGTAATATTTTTAACACTGATCAACTTATCTAGTTTAGATTTAAGGTAATTCTTCGTCGCATTCTTTTACACAGATGGTATATATTCTAATTTCAAGTATCTGTTTTGTTTATTTTGATTTCTTCAGTTTCTTCTGGAAGAAATCCAACGCCCATAAAAACGTTCGTTTTTATTTAGCGAAGCTATTTTACTGACCTGGATAATGTGGCACACACTTCTTTCCCCCGTATCTGCTAGTTGGATGCAAGTTTCACTCTGTATCGTAATTGGATTTAACAATACAAACGGGTCATCAGAATAATTATGAATTGTATATGACAATACATAATGCTGTATTAAAATGTATCAAATGCAGGATCAATTTTACTTAAACCTTAACACTCTCAATGAATGAGATTCTGTAAACAATCCCGTTTTTATTTGTTTCTTCGTGAAGATATGTTATTTTTTAAGATTAAAAAAGAACATTTAACTGAAATGTAAATTTAAAAAATTAATTTCATGAAACTACCGTTCTTCTACCGTTCCTGTTGGGTCACATTATCACATCAAATGAATATGAAAAAAATAAACCCGTTAAACAACTGGAAATGTATTTACTGGACAAAAGACTTATGATGTTAGGATACAAAATTCTGGTATCTGTAAATAACGGGTAGTATATTTATTATTGAGTAACTTTAATTAAATGACAAAATATATATTTGAAGGCCCATTTCTTTGAATTGGTGAAAAATGAAAATTTTAGTAACACTTTCTTTGTACCTACTCAAAAAGAGATAAATCAATATTACCAAACGTGGAAAATAAAGTACCGAACACATAACAATGTACAAGTTAAAATTCAAAATATATTTGTATATGTCCTGCGACAAAAAACCTCACAAATTGACAAAATACAAAATTCATGAGTGATGGCTTTGCGACAATAGAAACGGTGTTGCGCTGAAGCAAACACCTGGGATACGATTCGGTGGTTGTCGATGGAAATGTCCCAAAGTGTCCGATCGTAGTTCCGAAATTTAGATTCTGCAGGCAGGAGTTGAAGGGACACGCCAGAGCACAGTTATTTATTTGGACTTATGAATCAAATAGAACTCCTAACTTAACATCTTTTCTTGAGAAATTCTCCACATCAAGGCTGTTAGAGAGGGCATCCAAAAACTCCTTATATTTAATTATATCGAAAGGATATAGGTGAATGATGAAATAATAGGAAATCGCACATCTCTAATTGTATCGCGAATATATATTGTAAAAAACGCTATATTTGTTATTTATCCTTGAAATGATAATGCTCGAGTAAAAGTGAAAAAATAAACGAAGAATTCTCAGGAAATGGCCAACTTAACGGTGCGGCGCGCCGTGGCGTCTGTTCTGTTATCACTTGTTCCTGGCCAACTGAAAAGCTTTACATCCAAAATTAATTCAACTCTTTCACAATCTTTCTCGTTTTACAAAACGTCCTTGATAATAGTTGCAAAATCCGCTAGCAGCCTACTGTTTTCATGTCATGGCATAAACATTTTCACGTTTAATATTTTATTACGACAATACTATATGAAATAAATGAATTTTATTTTCACGGTAAGCATTCATAATTTCTTGGTCATATTCGTGCGATATTTTTGTTTTTGAAATCAATATTTACGCGGACAGTGCTATTGACGGGCTGTATTTGTCGTGTCGCTCTAGGATCCGTCAAAACCCTGGGGAAGCCTTAAAACCGCTAGTGTTTCAAGACGGCCTTGCTAATGAACTCCTCAGAAACTGTTCTCCTTCCGCTATCCCGAAGTCCGTCTTTGCTGTGTTTACACGAGTCTAGTACGCTAGCGGCGTCGTGAAGCTGCATTGAAACTAGCCCCGTGTACTTCCGCCTTTATGGAGGGACAAGGCGAGTGAGTGTGAGATTCTCTGCAAGTTAATCATTACTGGGCAATTAGGGAGTACTCCATAGAAGTTGGACTGAGTCATCACACAACCTGGTATTTCCCGAAAGGGAAACTGCTCACGAGGAAAATCGTGACTCATTGAGATCAACATCCCAGGCAAGTGCAGAAGTGACAGTGACAGCGACAGCTATGCGGTTGGCGGTCGTCATCTCGACTGATACCACATTGAAGGGGGGGCATTCCTTCTCCCTATTGTTGCATTGGTCTTCAGAAGTCGTGGGATTGGACGGGCCCAAAATTGAAGAGATAATCGAATGAATTCACCGTAAAATGTGAGGGTATCGCGCAAGGTAGGGGACCGGCAAACAATGGTCGTGAAGGACATCTTTATAAGACCCGATATCTAAGAATATTAATTTTATACATTAATTTTATTATCCTCAGCTCTAAAACTTGTGATAACTGCATTGCGAAGTTATGAGAAAGGCCCATGTGGCTATCGGGTTTTTAATTGTGCACTCTTAGTGACAATTGATTATTCCCACAACAATTAGATCCGTGTGTTGAGTCATGGAAGAAGTACATTATGGCATAATACTGCCGGGGCATATAATGAGATTCCCCTGGGCAATTACCCAAATGTAAAACGCAGCTTCTTCCCTGAATATAACACATTAGAAAATTGCAAACGATTCTTTAAAAGTAATTTTTGTTTTGTTTGTATTATCTTTTATTTCTAGTGTATTAACTTAAACGAATATTATATTTTTTACAAATTTATGTATTTAATTCTGAAAAAAATTAATTTGTTTGTATTTTCTATTACACGTATTCAATGCATTTATTTTTTAAGAACATGAAAAATATGAAATCGTTGAATTGATTTTTTTAAATGAGAAAGCAGAAAACGTTTTGATACTTAATCGCAAAAAATAGTTTATACAGAAAAAGCCGAATAAGCATTTCTTGATGCCGAATAAGCATGCTCGAATGATTTTAGAACAACCTATGTCAATGCAAAAAAATTATGTTTCCCAGTGTAATCAAAATTTAAGCAAGATGAAATACAAACCAATTATTAACTATCGTATGCTCATGAGAGATATATTGATGATCAGCAGTTAAATCCCATTAGAAATAACCATTTATATTACTAAGAATAATTTATTGTGTCAGCCTAAGCCAAAATAATGCAGTATACTTTCTCACTCTCAACGCTTGCGGTAAGTGGACTTCATATCCTTCCACTCGCAAACGATTAGTCGTAACGGCTCGATACGTCCTTTCCCTGGGGTATTCGAGGCTTAACCCTCGAGTCAGTATGTACCATGATTAAAGAAGATGGAGCAACTCTGCATCATTTTCTGACTACATTATTCGGAACTTCGCCCTATAGATGGCGGAACAAGTCTGGGACTAGGCTCAGTGCCAAGTTTAGCCGAAACAATGGTGAGAATGTACTTAGCGGTGTAACGAATCAAATTGATGTCATTGTATTTGCCGATAACATTACTAAACTATTCGTTTTTGGAATACAAAAAAGAACATATTTTTGCCGTTTCTGAAAAACCTCGCGTTTTGCAGAAATTTATATAATTTATGCGACATGTATTATATTACTTTTGTGATAGTAATTATGCTGTTAAATTTAGAAGCTGACCCTTGAGATGTAATCGCATGAAATTATCTTATTGCACCTTGGCTTAGGCTATATCTTTCGTGGATAGGGCGTGAAATAAAATATTCCAGTTAATTCAACAAAGGATATTTTACATTACTTCCAGTAACTCCAATTTAATCAAGATCTCTTTACCATTACTTTTGAAAACTCCGTTCTTACGTTTTGTTGGTATAAATTCATTCTCATATAGACAAACATTCCAATGCTGTTGGTATGGATGATTAACCATCAACTTAATACTTCTCCAATTAAATGATGGTCGGAACCAGACTATGTAAGCACGACTTCCGCGTCTTCGAACATTAGACGGCCGTACAGTAAATGCTTATAATGTCTAGGCTCTATACTGCTGCATGGCAGCTCTCAGCAAATATTTTGACGGGAGCAAAACCAAATTTTTAGCACATTATATATCACTATCTCGCGTAATATTATATATTTCTCTCTATATGTCGTGAATGTTTGGACTTGCGGTCAGTGCTTATCAAGCGGCAGCGGTCGATTTTCATAATCTAATTACGATTTGTAAATAGCATTTGGTATTGTTTTCGTCATAATTTAATGCAGAACGTTTATAGAATAGTATTTACACTTTGTGATAGAAAATTGATTATCTCCTATAAGCGTATCACTTCAGAGATTTTCTAACTCTGATACTGTGAGAAGAGTCGGGAGGTTAATCCATCTGGTTTCACATATTGCATGGAATATGAATAGTATGTCACTGTTCGCTGCTTCCTTCGCGCTCGTGCATTCTCTTTCATTTTACTATCTATGTATTGTCATTTTCGTATCAATAGTCGACTTCATAATTTAAACGTTTTATGTCTGTTTCGGCGAATGGAGAAGGATGTTGCTAAGCAATAAAGATACATTCTACTATGATTAATTCTAAATTTGCTCTCTACAATACTGGAGTCTGGTTAAGGCAGTGGGGTGGGTGTATGATGGTGCGGATTCGCGCCCGATACATATAAACCGGGTGAGAGGGACTGGAAAGACAGGTGATAAATTCACTAACGATATTAGCACAGAATTTGGCTGGCGATACCTTCGTTTGTGTTATCCCGAGGGAAGTTTTATATTTATGTCCATAGTGAGACGAGGTGTAAATGTACGTGAAGGTGCATACAGAGTGATCCCGAATTCATGGTACAACCTGTAAGGGTTGGTACAGGACACTGTAACAATCATGTATTTCATAGGAATGTATGAACGCAAGTGACGTGTTGAGGCGCAAATACAAGAAATAAGAGACGAAAGGCAAGACAAAATGTTTATTGACAGCGTCTTTGACAATTACCATGTTTACGATAACTTGAAA
This sequence comes from Laupala kohalensis, assembly GCA_002313205.1. Taxonomy (NCBI): domain Eukaryota; kingdom Metazoa; phylum Arthropoda; class Insecta; order Orthoptera; family Trigonidiidae; genus Laupala; species Laupala kohalensis. Next base: position 876,986 of record NNCF01129099.1, on the reverse strand, counting down.
ATTACGTCCTCCAACAATTATTCATGCTTGACAGCGTCGGTGGAGTGACTGGAGTACACATTCAAAGATGCCAAGTATTTCACACACACATGCAGCAGTTACGGATATCCGAGCAACGAAATTATGTATTTCCTGTGTTTGCGCCTCACCGCGTCACTTGCGCCCCTACATTTCTATACAGTAAATGATTGTTAAAGTGTCCTGTACCACCCCTTAGAGGTTGTACCATGAATTGGGGATCACTCTGTATGTAGATAAATATTAAATACTCCTGGACTATGTTGTGTGTTGCAAAACGCTCAGAAGTGAGAGCTGGTTTCAAGAATAGACTGAATGATGTCCATTCTAGATACTGGAACTGTAAAATCATTCACATCAGAAGACCTCCCCCAACCCATTTCCCCCACCCTCATTGACGGGTAAGTGTTTCAGGAGCTCCAAAACTCAGTAAGGTTAGCGCTTGTCCAAGGTACGTGGTTTAGGTGTTCCCTCTGCTCTGGGATTACCCCCTGTTAAGCATCTCTTAAAAAATTTCACCCCTTTTTGAAACTTTTTTTTGCGATGATAAAATATGTTTATTCGTTACAATACAGCACTTCCTTATGTGTACTCAGGCCTAAGTAGAAAATTTGTTTAAAATATTTTGATTCCACTCGTGTTGAGCGGATATACACCTCCTTCCACCCTATTAGTTCCCTGAGTGGTAGGGATAATTTTTGTTCGTCAATAAGATGAGGAATTGCTAGGTTTCTGCGCTAACCAAAATGAATGGTTGCTCAAACAGATTTCCTTTTATTGATCGTAAACAAAAAAAGCTTTTTTTTATTTCAGCGTCTAGAGTGGACATTAATAAATCTGCACACGTGAAACTGGCTTACTCTGACATCTCAAAGTATGATATTTGTGCTTGCTTTTTGCAAAAGTTTCACCCATCGCCACTCTAAGGGTGTCCCTGTGCGAATGAGGTGGAACAAAATCCTTTAGAAAAGGAAATGTCTTGAAAATATAGACTACCCTCGCCTTAAATTTTACGGTGATACTTTTCGAAACAAAGAAGTTATGATATGAGGGAAGTGCTCCACCTTCTGCTCCTACCTCATCACCATCTCCTGTTCCTATCTCGACACCCATTTCTTCTCTTTTCCCCGTTCTTTCACCTACTGCTTCCTCATCTCGCACGTCCTCATCTATTCCTCCTGCCGCCCCCATACACAGTTACAACTTGCGCTCAGGAGTACGATGTGGTACTCGAAGGTGACAATCGCGTTCAGGTGCAGTGTGCGGGCTT
>NNCF01129099.1:741951-870359 GCA_002313205.1 Laupala kohalensis | reverse complement strand
TGTCACCGTCACCTTTTATTCTCTTCACCAATATATCAATTTCTCTTCTTTTCTATGTCAATAGAAATTGACTTCCTGCGTTTTGTCCTCGTAATCATGAAACTGAGCGTGAATCACTCGAGGTCTCGTCACTTCCGTCAATTCCTAGGCGTCATAGATCAGCTTCCTTTTGTCTTCCACCGTAGTCATCAGGGCGTCGAGATTGTGGAGCTCTCGCGCTGTGCCGATCAAAATGCTTAGGTCCTCGGCAGTTGGGTAGTCGGAGCGCTCCTCTCGGTAAAAAGGGCACTCGGTAAAAGAGACGCGTGTGCGGGAATGGCGAGGACAAGTCTAGGGCAAATGCCCTCCGTCTGGGCCGCCATGGTGTGTCGCGGATGTTTCGTCCGCCTCCCCCAGCCGGGCGGGCGCTTTGGGGTTCCCGACGCGTTGCAGCCGGGGCGATGTGCGCATGGGTGGCGGTGACATCACAAATATTTACAGTTATGTGAAAATCAATCTTCCAGTTTTATAACTGCGTATAAGTATTTATTATACTTCGTAGATTTTTCAATTTAACCAATTTTAGAATAACAGTCCGTTTCTTACGTATATAATTTAAATAATTGATTAAAATTCATATCAAAATATCGTTTTGCTGAATATGGTAGCTTGGTGTTTAAATGAAGCTATGATATTAATAGAAATAACGCGAGGACATTAAAAGTTCCAATTTTAAAAGGTCTGTTATTGAATATTTTTTTAGATTTAACTTTTAACGCGTATGATATACTTGTGTATTTTATTATGATAATTAATGATTTCGAATGATAATGAAAAGATGTAGTGTAGTCTAGGTTAAAGTGAATGAAGAAGCCGGAGAACTCTGTCTGACAACGCTAGATCAACAGCGTATACGATTTGATTTAGGGACACCCTGTGGATTTACTTCGTTTCTCGCGAGGAGGCACAAACGCTGAACGTGGCTGGTGTTCGCGAAAGCTATCCATCACCGTCCCCTCAAAAGGGATCAGATTTCCAGGTAACTTCATAACCGGAACCGAACCAATTACTTTGGGCGTTTCATAAACGAGAGTAATCGTACTGGCTTCCATAGCGTGAGTGGCGGCCGTGTTGGTGGCAGGTGGGGGTGTCGGAGTAACTGTAATGGCGTTCACGCATAGAGGGAGGTGAAGCACTAGGTGCGTGCAGCAAGTCGTTTCCAGCACTATAGTTATTGTACTTTTTTACGTTTAGAACTTAGTTGCTCGCACCAGTGACTTGATGTATCGTGGTAAATTCCGCGATACTTATTCCAATCGATCCATGAATTGTGTTGTTCGCAATTTTCGATTTACTTGGTATTCGGGAAATTAGCTTTTCTCTTTGTTTTCTGTGTTGATCAACGTAATACTATTTAACGCCTTTAAGAAGTAAAGTTCATTCTGACTTTGAAAATGGTATCTGATTGGTGAAGAAAATTCACCTTTTGTTCCCCTTGAATGTGAAATTATTAGCTGTTCTTTTAAATCCTCCTTCATTGACGATAGTTTTCTTTCAGTTCGCAGGGTATAAATTGTTCATAATTGTTTTCATCAATCGAAATTGATCTTTTTTCTCGCATTGAAGTTCCTTTTACGTCATATTTGCATAGTACGAACGAAAGGTTTTTGATGATGTGAACTATCAGGATTTTGTTTGGAGAGGAGAAGGTGGAAATATGAAATCCCGTTTCATTTTTGAATGATAGCTGCTCCCTTCTGGGTCTAATTTGAATTTTACGACCAGACAGATTTTCGAACTATCCATACTAATATTCTAGATGGCATAGTTTTGTTTTCAGATTCTCAAGGATCTCAATTCTCTGTCAAGTAAAAAGGTGAGAAAACTGGGGTCCACTTTTGGTTGGGGTTAGAAAGGATCTGTGAGAAAAAACTACAGCGAGAAAATCCCACATGACAAGATGTTTGAGAAAAACCCCTATCTCATTACCTGCGTCGAGGAAAATACACTCCGAAGGGGCACTAACAGGTAGGTCCACCTTTCCTTATCTGTTGTGGACATTTTCCCTTTATTCACAAGTTCAAAGTCCTAGTACATACTGCCATAAAATTTACCATTAATCTTACATTATTAAGTTATGGGTCATTTTTCTCATATGATATATACGAACAAAACAATTTGAACTACACTTCAACGACGTCTCGTTCCCTAGATGGCATTCGCTTTTTTTAAAAGGTTGAGTTCCCATTCTAAGCATAGAAAAACGCAGAGAAGATATCAATTGTCCGATCGATAAAAACGCTGTTATGTTTTGAAACAAAAAAATCAACCCTCTCAGTTCTACAGCGTTCGGTGCCGAATCGAAACTCCTCAGTACGTTCATGTCGACTAAAAACCCTTCAGTAGTACGTAATTGAAACTAATTATCGTTGGAGGAGATTTGAATAAAAATTGCTCGAGAAAAAAAGCTAGCAATAATAATTATTTTAAAATTTGTTTTTGACAATATCCTGGCAATGAAATCGAATTAAGTCATTTTTTATTTTGGATCAGCAAAAAACTTCTTCTGGGGAAGTTATTGAGAACATGCTGAATTTTAAAGTGATTATTGAATTAGCTTATTTTATAGTAGCGCCCTACCTCAGGTTCGTATGGGAATTCTTGTTACTTTGCACTTTAACTCTTTGTAAAACTCTTTCTTTCCCCCTCCCCACTGGAGATAACCCGGAAGGGTCGGCATAATCCTTCAACCTGTCGTGTGGGGTTTCCCTGCTGCGGGATTTTTGCGCGACACCTTTAAAAAGAACCCCGCGAACATAACTGAAGAAAAATATCAGTGACTGAAGTCATGTTGCGTCCTCCTGATGGGGGTATTTTTCTCACGGTGGTGATTTAGAATTTTTAGTCGCCCCATTCGTCGCCTTCAAATTCTTTGTCTAGATGTTTCGCTGAAAGGAGAGGTTGGTGACGCATCACGCAGGGTTTCATAACACAAACGTTGATATTTTGAAATAAAAATTGTGGTCATGGATTCGAAGAAAGAGATATAGAAATTGTTTGCCCTGGAAACGTTGTGAGGTGGGAGGGATCCGTATAACTTCAAAACAATGACGCTCTTTTTCAGGTTATCTGGTAATTTGTATGGTAAATATTAAACACATTATGTGTAAATATGAAAAATTTATTTAAATTTGCGTTATTAGATTAAATCACGTTAAAAAAAACTCCGAGTAATGCGTCCAATGCACTTTGGGAGTTGTCTTGGGGAAAGAGGAAACAGATGGGTGAGAACGAGGAAAGCATTAACCGTATGAGGGTGCGGTGTAAGGCAAGATGAGGCGTTGAAGGTGGGACGAAATTTGTGGAACGTTTTGATTCAGGACGTTAATGTTAGGTTTTTTAAAGATATTATTGATGTGGAGTGTGCCCGACTGTATTCTGATAAAAACTACATTCTAGTTCTAAAATTTTGACATCTTTGTTCATGTCGGAAGATTTTGGCGTACATGTTTTTCCTTTTATTTGTAATATGAAGATATTTCTGTAGAAATTCTAGTACTACTAACGTCCATTATATAATCGAAATCCCCCCAGGGGACTTACATCTAGTAAGTATGTGTTCGGCAAACACGGGACCCCGAGCTGAGTCTGGCATTACTTCCACTTACTTGTGGAGGCTCCTTCCTTTCTCTTTCCTGACCTCCCTTGGTCACCTCTTGTTCTTTTCGATCCCGACGCTGTTAGGGCTAGGGTATCTTTCATTTTCCTCATTTTTTTGTTTGTTTTCATATATGTTTTGAGATATGTTTTGATATATTGTAATTCAGGAGGGTTTTTAGTAGGTATAGTTGAGTCATTCGGCGAGTCCCACACGCGGTGAGAGTCATGTTGGTTCTCCTTAGTGCGTAACTGCATTTTACCTACCTGTACAAGTTTTTAAGGCTCTAATGACCTCGATGTCGACGAGCCGTAAAGCCCCACAAAAAAGTCGAAATAAATCATTTAAGATGTTCGACATTATGGACAAAAGACATTTATTTTGTGCATTGAATATCACTTTTTTACTCCTAACGACGACTTAAACGTAAAGTCGAATCGTTGTGTTATTCAAAGCACAAATTAAATATTATTCGTCCATAATAGTGTCGTAAATCTTTAATTATTGATTATATTTCTGTAATTTGTATTTAATTCGGTAAAAGTAAATGAAGTGGTTGCTGGTTGACTGCATTATAATATATATGTCATTATAATTAATGTGCATAATATTACTTTTGATGATGCATCAACCAATATTGCAGCTGTACATACGCTTGATAGCAAACTCCCTGAAAAGTCTTTTATATGACAAGGAATGTTAGTCATATGTGTCATTCCAGATGCATGTTATATGTTGAAATTATGCAGAAGTAATTTAGCTGAAAATCTGGAAATGAAGAGGAAATAGAGTTTAGGTTTATAGAGAATCTACTTACCACACAAGAAAAGAAGGATTTAAAATTAAATAATAAATTCTATAAGACTTGTATTTTACAAAAACAAGAAAATGAATGTTAAACACGAATGCTTAGTTGCATTGTTGCTGATGCTCTAGAGTTTCTGAAACAAAGTAACTATCCTGGTTTCATAGCTTGTGATGAAACTATAAAAATTAACAGAATTATGGATAGGTTATTTGATTATTTCAATTCTCGAGATCCTTGGGCTCAATGTTTTAAAGACTAAGTAATGTTGACTTCAATAAAAGCTTTTTGTCAATAAGCTATGAATACCTCCGGACCACAATAACCGTTACTCCGTTAGTAAAAAAATTAACTTCGTTAATCGTTAAAGCGCTAGTTTGTTGTTGAATATTTTATGGTAAGAACACGCCGGACGCGGCACCGGTGAGCTTCGAACAGACGAGTATGTTTTCTTGACGTTCAAACGCGGACAGACGCGGGCGAGTCGGTGCGCCATGGATGGTGAACTGCTGATTAAAACAAGTACATTCTTTTTCCTGAAGTAAAAGTAGTTTGTGTTCGGTTTAGTAGTTTGTATTGTGGTTAATAAATATTCTTAAAAGAAATTTATTTTTATTGCATTTGTTATATCGTGTAGTAGGTTCAAAGAAAAGGTAATATATTTTTATAATAAATTACCTATTAGATGGTTTAATAATAATTTTAAAAATAACGTTATGGTATATAAAATGTCTTGACTATTTTGCTTTTCACAAAGTCACGGCTCTTTACATGTTGCCGTGTTTGTGTAATAAACGTGTGCTATCAATTACTAGTTTTAAAGTGTGCAAAGAAAACAAATATTTGGCTACTTGATTCGTTATTAAATGATAGTAATTAATTGTGAAATGATTTTGTTGAAAAGCGCTATAATTTTCATTGAAAGTTCATTCTATAACCACAAAGTGGTCGCTAATAGTAATTAACTTTCTATTGCTTGCGTAAGAGGAACAACTATCCTCTCCTCCGGACCGACAGGTTTCCTCCAGTTAGTTTGTGTTTCCAGATCGCTTTTCTCTTCTCGTATGACGCACGAGTGCTTCTCATTCATTCTTAAAACTGGAAACAGATGATGGAAATCTCCAAAAACATCTCTCCCCCCAAACACTTCATTCACCCTCTCACTTCTTCGGTGTCCTTTCGAACTTAATTTAAAATACGAATTTTTGCTGAGCAAATTCGCACGCGCGGCTTTAGATAGTGGACAGCGCCATTTTGTCATGTGAATGATCGCGGCCGCCCACGTTGTGTGCGCAGAGAGCACTACCTAGTGTTATTTTCGAAATTCCGTTGAGGCACTTCTTGCATATTTTAATGATGATTTCGAAGGAGTAGTTGTTCAAAAATACACTTTCACGTTAGTACTGCTGATACCAAATTAAAATATATTCGGAATTTTTTACGAGATATTCTTTTTGTTTATTGTGTTGAAGTAACATTAAAAGAAATATAAATAAATATCACGGAATTTTAATACGAAATAATAATTTCCTATTGGGTTGTAATGATTGTTTCTCGAGCGGAATTTCGTAGTGCAAGTTCACTTAATTCTTTGAAGGGAGATATCATTGCTTAGACAGCAATGATAATGTGATGGAAAACTTTTAAAGCAGAACTTAAATCTTACCACCACTTTTATCAAACAAGCGGAGGTTGTATCTAGAAGTTATGATAAATATAAAAACATACCCAATGTTCTGCAATTTGTTTTATAGCATTAATATGTTCGCTGCTAAAATTACTGAACATTATATTCATGACTATTATTACGACCCTCTGTGAGAATCATCTGCATTTTGTGCGGTGTAACGACAGGCAGATGAATTTATGAGATGTTATTTACGAGTTCTGTTAAAACGGAATAGGGTGTACACGGNAGAGACAGATTTAATACAAATACGCGTTTCACACTGAGCTTAAATCAGTATACGGGAAATTCTACGTCAGATGGGTCAAGGTTGTATGGTGTAATTCGTCAATCTTGTTCAAAATTATTTTATCGGATTCTATATCTTAAAGTAAGTTGTCGCCCAACTGAATATTTTCCCAGACGAGAGCGGAATCGGCTCCGGGTACCGCAAGGGATGACATCTCCCCATACCAGAGCGAAAATGTACCGCGATAGACGGCTAGAGGAAGGCCCGAAGTATCCGCGCGCGCCGGTTGCTGCATTGAGCGCGCTTCTATGAACTTTCGATTCAGACCTTTTACAATATTGAAAATTTCTATAATTTCTGTCGTTGAAACATTTATGTTGGATTGTATCGGTGTGCTTTAAAACAGTATTTATTACAATTTCGTACCATAATATGTTTAATGTTGCAGAATTAAAAGGTTCAGAACTACTGACACGGAAGAGAAAAAATAATTCTAATTTATAACTTTTTCCTCTAACATGTTTCTTTTACTTGGAAATAAATTCCCGCGACTGCGGAACCCCGACCAGTGCAACCACTATGAGCACTTGTTAAAAAAATGCCATAGCTTAGATAGATGTTACTTAACCTACAATGAATGTATGTAATTAATAAATAACGACCTATTAAGCAGACAATTTACTATAGTATACTTCGGGGAAATACATCAAAGTTCCCCTAATCTCAATATAAAATACATCAGAACCACGGAAATACTTCAAAACTTACTAAAATCACAACATTTCGGTAGACATTGCTACTGTTCGGTATCAAGCGTATAAAAACATTGCGAATGAAGCTCAAGTTAAACTAAAAGAACCCTTTTAGTTTGACTTGAGCTCCTCTGAGGTTTTGAGGACGCTGATTACGAATATCAACATTATCCCGTGGAGAAAGCTCGGGAAATATTAAAAAAACTCGCGTCTTTTTTTGTAATTTAACCACTACTAACATTAATTTACCGACAATCAACTAACAATAATTTATCCTGGGTGGAGGGGGGGGGGTGCTCGTCGTCGGAGCCGAAAAGAACATGGTAAATAGTTATGAAACCTTTACCGTCTTCCCACCCTCGAAGTTTCCGTCACGAGTTTCGCCTTCGCTTGCCTGCAGATGCCTTTGTGCAAGCTTTTAGCCAGAGCTATACGAGTGTTTCAAATTTTGTTTTTGACTTTCTGTTTGTATTTCATTCTTTTCTACATTATTTTGTTTTGATGTGGGTGCATTCGTTATAGTATGAAATAATAAAATACAATATAGTATTATATATTAATAGATTGCTCCCTTTGTTATTGTTTTCATGTGGAAATTAATTACTTACGTAAATGATTGCGTTGTCACTTACGTTAATTCTTTATTATAGCACAATAAAACTTTCTCTTTTAGGAAATATTTCAATCTAAAACTGATAATTATTTTCGTTTAATTAAATAATGTGTAACTGAGTGGTAATATTTATTTAAGAAAATGAAATAGCTTTGGGTAAGTTTGAAACCTTATTTGCATATCTTAAAACTCTACGCCTTTCCTTTTTTTATCACACATAAATATGTACACAAACATGTACTACGTATTGTAACCCGAACAAAGGTCGCTCTTCTCAACCGTTACCTGGCAATTTAATGTTGTGGAGTGTCTGCACAAGCCTTCGAGAACAGTTTGTAAGCTGTTCCTAGTGGTCAAGAATTCCTTAAATAAAATATGCTTTCTTTCTAATTGATACAGATGCGATGAAATTCCAATTAATATTTATGAAGAAATTTCTTTTGTTTTACCTTGGTATTGATAATTGAATAAATTTCAGATCCGAAAATATTTTGCTTGCTGTTCTTGGATGTAAAGAAATCTTTACAAAAATGAGTGCGTAATTGGTCCTCGAATCGTATAGAGCCCCTGTTAGGGATATAATACAGAGCTACTCCATTCTCATCTTAATAGGGATTACAAAACCTTTGCTTGTGATTACATTAGGGATTACAAAATCTTCAAATAGATTCTTAATCCAAATTTCATTTTAATAATTCGGATAATATGAAGGGAAATAACTGATTTCGAACACGTTTATCAGGTTTACGAAAATGACACACTTATACATGTATAAATATCTTAAATTGCGGCTAACAACACCGCCGGGGCAGGGAGGTGAACGGGTTAGCGTAATGGAAGCGAGATTCCCGGTCCCGTCTCCCATTTTCATTCAATAAAACATAATTAATGTGATACACATGTATTGAATTAGTAGTATGTAAAGAGATTGTTACTAATTGACAACTTTTGTTGTTCATTACTCTGTCTTAAAAAGCGAGTGCTTGTAGTCATGTATATTCATTTTGCCGTCAGGAAGTTAGAAACTTCAATATTTTCCTTTGTCGGGTTTCCATTTTAGGAGAGTTTTTTCTCCTTCTTTCCCAATTTCATTGAATTTTCCATGGAAGACAATGAGTGAAGTCTTTCAGGAGTAAACATTGAGGAGTGAAACACCCTTTATTATAAATTGGATTTGTGTCCAAAGGTTTAATAGCTTACTTTTTCTTATTGAAATTTTGTTATTTAATCTTGAGATTCCATTCATTATATCAGACAGGCTTCAATGGAAAATTAAAAATTTCAATTCACTTCTTCTTTTGATTAATTTTCTTTATAGAAATACGGACAACCAACCGTTTGTGGTACGCCTGTCACCGTTTCAATTTTATGAAATTACTCAATCGGACTATGTAAGTATTCTTCTAGTGGCATTCATGAAAATATGTCTTATTGTAAATCAAAGTTTCTTGCATAATTCGTGGAATTACTGTTAAAGAATAATTTTTAAAATCTCTTTGCAATGACGACGGATCGAAAGATGTCATCTGAGGGCCCTATTGTACTAGGTCTCTAGTGACCGGACTGTAGGAGCCTACGCCAACGACCTTGGAGTGACGGAGCAGTGGCGGATATCGGCTATTGCCAGTCACTAGTGACCGTAGTGTAATTGGTATAGACAATTGTAGTTGATAACCTAAGCCACTCTGCCACAAGTGACTGTCACCATTGGCCTAGTGGAATAGGGATATTAAGTGGATGAATGCATCTTGAGAATGTATGAGCAAGATTACGTCTAATTTATAATATCGTAATAAAAACGTGAAGGCGATCTATACAGTCCTTTATTGCACTGTTCCTCGTAGATAGTGTGATGCGAAGTGTGTACTTCAGCCTGTCAGTGCTGATATAAATGAAAAGCTGGTTTGGCTAAATTTACGTCATACTATTGGTTCGAAACAATATTCCTGCAGACGTAGAATTCGGAAAGGTAATTTCGAAGTATCAATCAATGTGACTTCTTTGCGAGCAGATTAAATCATATCTTCCGAGTACTTCCTCGTGGAGGAATGTTTGCGTCGTTTACGGTTCGAGTCCCGGTCCATTACAATTTTCAATTGGCCGTGTAGAACATGTTTATTCTGAGCTGAAAACTTTATATACCAGGATAAATGAAAGTAGTAAGTTTTGCGTACATAACATTTTAAATAACGAAATAGTGAAGTAAAATGCAGTTTTCTATTTACCCCTTAAAATGAACTTGTACTGGCAATTATCAGTAAGAGTTTGTTACGTGGAACATTAAACAAGATTATTGTGTAATATTTCTCTTAAATATATTTATAGTACTTATAAAACTGCTAAATAAAATATTTTATGTGAATGTCTTTCTGATTTCACTGACTATACGAATATGTCATCTTGGTAACGAGACATCATGAAGTGTGATTGAAAATTTATTCCATTCGTGTATCTTAGACGGACGTGAAAAATGAACCGTCACTTGAAAGTGTCTTTTTAGCAACTTATATTAGTCGGTAAGGAAAGTTTCCACTGGCTGCAACTAATTAGTCAACTCCACCCTTCCTCCCCGTAAGAAACCCGGAATGTTCTGACCTGTGGAGTTCTTTCGTTATGTGGTTTCTTAGCAACGCCGTTGTTACATGAGCAAGAAAAATCATCAGAAAATTCAGTATTATTATGGTTTTGTTGAAGAATAAGAAATAACTTGATATGTGAAAATTGGTTTAATTGAGGGTGCAGCAAAAATTAGATTTATAGTTTTCGTAACGAACTGATTTGTACCTAAGTAGGGAAATTCTATTTTGGTTGGTCTCTCTCTTATCTTAAAAGAAAACACGATGTTTCGTTGGTTTTCTGTTCATAGAAAAGTCATAGTATTTCGGTTGTGGTTTCTATTTAAAGCATTACCCCTCTCACAGTTTAAGAAATTCTACCTTATTCGTTAGTACAATTCACACTCAGACCTGTGGTTTAGAATATTAAAATTCCCTTCCCATCAATCAAAACAGGGTTTCAAATGTAATTATTGTTTACTTCTACAAATTAGCGGGTTTTGTGTGTCGCTCTTTCACCTGCAGCACTTCCTATCCGCTCATGAAACTGAAAAATCCTTCACGTCTCATTCGTGGTCTCCCTCCATTCTCCTTCAGACCTCTTTCCCCACCCTTCCGATTCCGATGGAGTTACTTCTCTGCACCATCTCATCGAGCGTCTTCAGAATTGCCTTTTCCATTTCCTTCCCATCGTTCACCGTCTTATGGAAGCGAAGTGAGTATATGGCAACCTTGTGTCTACGATTCGACGGAATCGCGATTTGGGAACCTGAGGTCTTCCAGCTTCTGCTTGCTGAAACACTTCTCTTCTGCACTTCCGAAGCTCGCAGATTCCTTCCCCGTGATAGCTTCCTTTATAAAAGGCACATTTTGTCATGATCAGTTCCTCTTTGTTCGCGTCCTATTCGCTGCCTTCATACTTCAAGACTTTTTTCCTTTTAAGGTCAAATCAAGACTTCATTCAACCAATTCTGCACCCTTTTGAAAGTCCATTAGCGGTGAACTGAAGTGCGAGATATAGTGCTTAAATTATTACGCCAGAAACGTGAAGTATTAAACCCTCTGTTGTTTTGCTTCTGAGAACTTACAATATCATTTACCTTACAGATTGGAGAAAATCAGTTGCAACTTTTAAAGTTGCACGTTTTAAACCGCAAGTATTTAAAATATGCTCAAACTGGGTTACCGCCTTAAGAAAATAAAGTAGAATCTCTGGTGCAATTCTCTCACACCCAAACTTACGTCTTCCGTGTTGATAAGATGTTCATTTGCGATCATGTTTTCGTAGTATGGAATATCCATTATGAAGTAGCATCACGCCCTTCGGTAACACCGAAACATTCGAAGTTGTTCGTTAGAATCTAATCCTGATGTTCAATGGCTTACCTAAATTATCTTACCGGTTGTCTAACGTTGGGTTACTCCGCTACCTCGTATTCACTGTATTGAGTGGATAGTTTGTGTCATGAGTTAGATAATAAAGTTCAATTTATAAGTAATAAAAGATTTTGTCATTCTGTCGTTATTTATTGATGCAAAAGACCTTTTCGGCCGCATGACGGCCATCTTCAGTGCTACAAATTTTTACAAAATATAAATTACATTCTAAAGGCCATTTGCATCAACAAATAGCGACAGAATGGCAAAATCTTTTACTGCTTATAATGAACATCAATCTGTCAACGTCAGACCAATTCCTTCAAAGTTCAATTTGTTGAAATGGAACAATTAGTGTAAGCTTTCTACTTCTTTTCATTAGTCATGTTTTTTCTTAAAATCAAGAGTTCTTATCAGTTCCGTAGGTACGTTGCCAATTGACTCTTATCTATCCTAAATAGCGGATTTCTTTTTTAGATAGAATTAAAAAAAACATTGTATTATTAATTGTAAACTTATTTTCATTATTCAGAAAGAAATACTAGCATATGTTTACTATTATTGAATACTTTATTTGTGTTTGATTTCATGGAGCGTAATAAAGTATAGATGTGGAATTTCCTAAAATAATGAAACTTGAAACATCGTGAAGAATGATGAAAAATACAAATTAAAATGTCAGAAAGATTAGAATTTTGCCATAAGTATGCATCTTGAACCGCGATGCGCTGCAGTACAGTTATCTCTTGCAAAAGTAGTTTTTTTCGTGATATCTGCCGAAATACGTGATCAATCATAATGATTTACAACTTCACCTGCTTGTGGAAATTAAACTGAGTCACGCTCAATCTGTTGGGCATTGTCCATGTAACTGTGCTTTATCGGTCAGAGAGATAAACACTTGTTTAATGTTAGAGTTGTGGCGGCGTGTACAAGGTTGGGAGTGGGCGAGAAACTGAGTGTGAGCGACGGACAGGGCAATGGAAACGGGGACTGGGCGCACTGTGGCTTCGGGCTCACGAGGGCGTAACTCGCTCGACAAACAACTACATCGGGTTACACTATCCAATAGCCCTATGATAAACGATGACACCAATGTATTGCCGTCAGTCATTTCTATTTACTTGCATGTTCCTGCATTGACACGCTATTGCACGCGTGGGGCAGCATGTATACCGCCTAAGTGCATGATTAATAACATAACAAATACCTGTGTGGAGAGAGAAAGACTGGGAACTCATCAACCCTGTTGAATGTAGACGACCAATCAGTGTCACCATTATCATGCATTTTCCTTCCTTCCATTATTATCACCCTCGAAATTCATGTAAACCTTTATTTCGAGTATTAAATATTCTCCCTCTCCCTTGCATACGCCTTTACAGTCGTGTTTGTTAAGACAATTATTAAAATCCCTCCCTTGCTTTAAAAGAAACAGTCTAGTTCACGAACACAACACTCGTAATAAGGCTAATATCCATCATCCTGGCGTCTCAACCTAACTTTGGCAAAGAAGACCCATATCATTCAGGAATAAGTTTGTATAATTCCTTTCCCAAAAATATGAAAGATATAAATAAATTGAATGTCTTCAAATTCGCGTTTAAAAGCTTTCCATTTGAGCTATTGTTTTTAAAATGTGAAAGAATTTACTGATTTGAGTAAAATAAGTGAACGAGAGTCAATTTCCCAATACATATTGTTTTCCATATGACTTCGGATGATGTAGGTGATGTTAATTCCACTTATACTTCATTACTTCATTGTTGTAGTACTCGTGATAATGATTAATAATGATTCCTTATTTCATGCATGTTGTTTTTAATCCTTTTTATTTATAATTGTTAATTCCTAACTGTTCCTTAAATTGGCACTTTTGTGTACATTATCTCTGTATCGCAATCCTGGCCTGGGTTTTTCTCCGGTTTTCCTTGGGGTAGTGGCGGATTTTCCATGGGTGCGAATGTCATTGATATTTTTTTTTATTTCGAGTTTTATTAATCTCGAATTTTTACTGCACATAATATCTACAATTCCTTTTTTAATAAGAAATGGATAACTGTACGAATTTATTAAATAATTTCTTTTAAAAATAGTAAATTCGCCACTGCCCTTGGGCCCTTGATCGGAAATGATAGTATGGACCCTTGCTTGTTTCCGGACAGTGACTTAGCTTATTATCCCCCACGTGATCATAAGCCGTTTGCAACTCCTTTTTTGACAATAAAATTTATTTATTTATTTCATACCCTCAGCCGTTCAAGTTGTTCCTATTTTTATGTGCTGAGTATCAGGAATATGTTGAGATAATTTAGTACTCTGCTCGCCAAGTAGTTAGGAGAAACAAAGCATAATGATTTACATGTAGTTACATTTTCCTAACGAAGCCCTGCGTTTTACTGAGCAATGTCCTGGAAGTTACACCAAGAAAATTACAATTTTTTCGCTGATTCTAATTTTTAAAGAAACTTGATTAGGGATATTATTTGTTTGGATGCAATAGTTGACTATCGACTGAGATGGGTGAATATAATATGGAAACCATTTGAAAGAACGGGAAGGTAAAGTTTTGAAACGTAATTTTTGACCTGTGCCATTGGGTTTTCCATTAAAATGTGTTTCCGTCTTTAAAGACAGAAAAATTAAGAACTTTCTAGAAAACCTACATGCTGAATTAAGATATTTTACTTATCTTACAGAGATACTGTATCTTAGCTTCGGTACTTTTATTGGATACTTCAATGTGCTGTTTATCATAAGCTAATTTATTGCTCCGAAGAATTTATTATTAAAATCAGTAACAAAATTTAAGTAGACTATCCCTATGATTGAGTTATTGCTTGCGTAATGTTACTAAAATTTTAGTTTTTTCTGGTTTAGATTACCAAATATACTAGAAATGTGGGCAAGAATCATTGTGGGTTTCGGACTTCAAATTAATTTGCAGGTATTAAAATGTTCGTAAATTCTACACCTATGTTGACAGGAGTCACCAACAGAACGTTAGATGACCATTCAGCCAATTTACTTCGTGTAGTAATTTTTCATTTGATACAAATTTCCTTGTAAGTAAATGCCACAAAGTTATTGCAGAAAATGGACAGTGTATGGAATTAATTGTTTCTTTCAAATTTTTGAAGTATGTCGATAATATGAAATTGAACGTTTATTATTCATGATGTATTACAAACTGGTTGGACAAGTTTGATTTACTCTCTCGGCAAAAGATCAACTTTAAAATTATATATATTCACTTTAAAAATCTCTTAATTATGTGAATTTGCAACAAAATTGAGAAAAACAAAGTAACGAAATTAAATATCCGCCTCTGTTGTTCCCACCTGTATTAATTGCCCCTTGTTTCGATATTTATTTTGAATCTATTGATTCGTGAACAATTTGTATTTTATTACTTATCAGGGTGGATTTGTTTTCCAGTTAATCTTAATTTGAATTTTTTGCGAAGTTAATGTCGTATATGTATTTTATGGAATCAGTTTCCAAATTCGTTTCCATATAAATAATTCACAAGAAATATAAAGAGACCCCACTAGATGAACATTCTGTCGAGGACAGCGGCCCGAAGGACACAAATAATGACATTTTTAAAATTATATGCAAGTTCTCCGTAGAGAGTTAACTGAACATAATGTTTATTATCTTAATGCATCGATTTACCTCATTTTTCAGGGCTTGGAACCGTATGAATATGATTTTTTAGCGTGGAGGCTAAAACAGTTTAGGCTTATAGTAAATACGGAATTTTAAAGTAAATACTCTATCTTACATCTAGTTTAAAGCTTTAATGAATGTGTAATTATGAACCATTAACAATCAATTTCTTATTTACCGTACAAATTTTATTTCTTCTGTTTTTAATAAAAACATGTTTTTCCTACTTGCTGAACATATGTTTCTTTTTTGTTTGCAGTTGGTGAGTTGGAGTGACCATTCCGTCCCCCCATTCAATACACGCTGTGTTCAATGTGTATGTAATTCGTGGACGTACGTTATCTGGTGTAGTATTTAAGCATATTGTTTGTTTGCCAGTAATCTATTTTTTGTTTTCATCTTTCCATAGTTTACTTTTAAAATTTAATTTAACGTTAAAAAAGTATTTTAGTCATAATTTAATCTAAAAATTAAGTCCAGTCTTTACATGGACTGAGTTTCTGATTTTTACTTCGTAATATATCTTCTTCTTTAGTGGCATTATCCAACTTTCTTTAGCAAGAACTTGATTGAAGGTCATTTATTCGCTGTGAAACTCGATGGATGGAAAGTTCTGCACGCAATTCTGAGGCCAAGTATGAGAAATCAGCTACGAATTGCTTTTATCATAAGGGTGGGAAAAACTTCATAAACGTTTTTTCACGACACACTCAACCCAACTCAATGAAATTCTCTAAGTCTTTCAAATTGCTTCACTTGTTTTGTATTAGAAAATGTTTACAGGCGAACTTTTGCGAACATTGTGGGGAAAATTACATCTCATGAGACATAAAGAACCTTATACTCTATTTTTAGCGAATATTAAAAACATTTTGAACGTTTATCGGAAAAATGATCGTTACTTGAAAAACATATCTGACTCTTTAAACCTAACAAGTATTTACTTTTCCTCTTCAAAACGAGAGTAATCTCTGTCGTTGCAATTGGAATATGTCATATTTGATTTCTCAAATTCACTTAATAAAGTAACGGTAGTTAGTTTTACATTGATATTACTTAATTAGACCGATTGTATTATAAGGAAGTTTTATACATACCAGTGGTTTCTTGATCGAGATGGTAGAAGATCATCCTTTTCCATTCATCAAAAATCCTTTTTGAGAATTACCATAATTATGTTTGTTATCTCGCTCGGAACAAAATTCATAGGTTAGTAGTTATATTTTTTGAAATCTATGCTTTGTGTATTAGCTGAAGACTTTATTGAAACTTAAGTGTAGGCAAAAAATTTTATTGAGAGAAGTTTTAAACCCAAACAAAACAAAAAATTATTTCAGGCTGTGAAATCTCCGATGACTATCTGCTGCGGCGTTGTTTTGCGTGAGTGCAAGCCCTTGGAGATTCAAGCTTTCAACGTTTACTTTCCCAACCTCAGCGTGTTATTTTTGGAAGGATCATACTGGACGTACATAATTTCACTTGGATGAATGCTGGGTTTCTTGAATCTCTCCGAGAATGGGCAGCTGGAGCATTTGTGTTCCCCTCCAACCAAGTTTGGGGGCAGTTGTGGAGATGGGTGCCGTGGGATTACCTCTGTACAGTCTGCAGCCCCAAAGGTGTAGGGGTGGAGTGCGATGGGGCGTGTTCCACTGATTTCCCAGCTATAGACGGGGAGACAAGGGTGCGTTAATAATGGAGGTCGTGTGAGTATGAGATTATTTGTGGGCGCTTTGTGGGAGAGGCGTGGGTAGTGGGGTAGTGTGTGGTTTGCCCAAAGGCTTACGGTGACTTGGTGCGCATGGAGTTGTGAAAGTATAATACGAGTGAACCTGGCCTGGCATGTGGCGCGGAACATTCCTTGACGGCCGAGACAAGAGATGTGAAGTTCGAGTGATAGAGGGGGTATGTAGGGAAGGGGATTGAGTAGTATCGGATAACTTGTTTGTGTAATGGCTAAATAATCTTGTATCTCACTGGATTGTGGGTGAAAGACGATGTCATCGAAGACGTGTAGCCACGTAAAACAAACCAGACTGAAGCTTCATAAGGACGGCGGACAATATCATGAGAAATAATAGTGAATTTTTGTTTTGACTACCAATAGAATGTGATGTTATTGTACTGAGCCACAGAAGTTGGTTGTGTCAAAACGGCTCGTGAGGGAGCATTCTCTGTATAACAGCTTGAGTGGGTAATCTGCTTTCTGAGATGTGTGGTGAATAGTTGCAACATAAATAGTATTAAATTAAAAGTAGTGGAAGTATGTTTATGATGTTGTTCCGCTCAACACTGCTCGGCGCCGAAGGGGTGTACGAGAATGCATATCTAGATACGGAGTAAGGCTGAAGGGTACGAACTAACCTAGAAACTAAATCGATTTTTTCTCATAACACATTGCCAAAGGATTATTATAAGGAATGACCTCTCGGTCAAACAATTCTGATCATGGTGATACGATACTTTCTGGGGTTTCCTTCTCGATTCGAACCAGTGTATCTACTGTGACTCGATGTGATATATAGGACAGCGGGGTCTGTGAATACACTGCATTGAGCGCTTTGTTGGCAGGATAGGTATTAGAGATTGGCTATGGAGCAAGATTCACTTCGGAACTGTGCTAGATAATATTTTGAAGAGAATAAAACAATACTTTTCTCAATACGTGGTATGAGTTGTATAAAGTTCTAATATTTATTTTGCTTAATAATTTTTATGTGGCGAGGATCAGGGTATACTCCTCAATATTTTTCCTTACTCACCTCATAATTTCGACTGAAGAACTAGCAAGAAGTGTTGGGTTGCAAGGGAACGTAAACCCAATTTGGTATGCAGTTTACTAGGGACATTCCAGCAGGAAAAAACACTCGATTCGGTGAAATGGGGCTAGAATCCGCGCTCTCCCTCTCAGCAGGATGTTGGGAGCAACGGCTATGTCACTGCTGTGACAGTGAGATGAGAACATTTATAGATTGATTATTACGAACTGGAAGGGGAGGAAATTCAAAGTTATAAAAGTTTATTTCCAACAAATTTTCCAACAGCGAATGGAACATATGAAACATATATCTCGTTTCTTTTCTTTGAAAGGGTTAGGAACTTCCGTACCCCTTGATTCCAGTAAAATAACCCTTTGATAAGACCTCTCTTTCTGCGAGGTGGCCTGATCTGATAAGGAAATTAAAGGAGCGGTATGTTGCTCTATGTGAAGTGCACAACCTGGTGAACGCTACGGGGACGTGTTAGAGATGACGATGGCAACGGTGGAAGCGGCGCCGCTCTTTGCTTGGTCCCTAAGCGGCTGCTTCATAACTTCCGTCCGCATCAGGAGCGGGAAGCCGGCATTCGCCGTTCCTTCCTCTTCCCGGAACTGGGCTGCCACCAGTTGTGTGCCTTTGTCGGAGGTTGTCGGAGGCTTGTTCCGGTCTTTTCTTTTCGTAGAAAGCAGGGAAACGGGATGAAGGGTTAAAGTTAGGTTGTGGAGGAACGGAAACTTCGAAATAAGATATCTTTGAAAACTAACTTCTTGCGAAGACCAGGTCATAAAAAATGAAAGTGTTCATTTTTGTGTTTTGTTTACTTGACAATATTTCTTCAGGTTTAGTTTTCAATCGTGAAATAATCCATATTGCTTCAGGATAAATTTTTAATGTATAAAAATGTGACATGGTTTTTCTCATTTTGAAAACCTGTATTCTTTGATTTCTCTTACGTAGTCGCATTTTCCAACTTCAGCATAAAGTTAGATTGTGTAATAAAGGGTTACTGATAACATTTGCGCAATTTATTCTCAGAAATCGTTAACTGTTTGAAGTTTTCAGGGTGTGAAATTTTCTGTGTTTCCGTACCCAGTATAAAATTTTCTGGATGAAAATCCTTAATTCTGTATAAAGCTCGAGTGTTCACTTATCTGATTTCTGGAACCACATGAATTAAATATGCCTGATCGTTAAAGTAATTTTTAGGAAAGATTGCATGTCCCCTTTTCTACACATTATAGGAATACAAGATCCTTACCGAATTGTTGCTGTACATTCATTGTTCGCTCAGGGATTTCAATATCTAAGTAGACCATAGATTATGCCGTTTTGTGGAGATTATTTTCGTTTTGTGAATTCAATTTTTATTTCTTAGAAAAGTTACGTGTGATGTTACAAATGACATTCAACCGATCATGATTTTGTAGAGAGATGGCGCCAGTTTTTCTCTTTCCTTGTTTGACTAACTCGTATTTCTTATCGGAGAAATAAGGATCAAGAAAGTGAGGGGCCAATTACCTGAATCTCGATATGAAACAGAAATAAAACACATTTCTGCATTCACTTTTATGAACGTGAGTTCGTGGAAGAAAGGCATCAGTTCGATTTTTGTCAAAATTTAGATATTTATATATTTTTAGAAGGTGTCTCATATTTGCATATAAAATGGAAACATGTCCAACAGCTTCATGGTGCAATGAGTGATTAAGAGATTTCATGTTACAAAGTCATTAGACCTGGATTTATGGCTTTCTACTTCAAACCATCATGTACTACGAGATGGTTTGTACAAAAATCGTCTCTACTCAATAAAACAGGTTATAATATTTATTTTCTCCTGTAAGTGTACAAATGAAGAAAATTTTACAGTTTGGAACCTGTTAACCTCAATTTTGTACTAAAAAAACAGTATTTGAGCAACCTAGAAAAAGCATCTGTCACTAAAGTCAACATTTATTTTAGCGTTTCTTCCTTTTCCTAATTTTCCTGTGACTTACCGCATCGTAGATTTGTTGTTGTCAGTATATTGTAACTCATAAAATCTCACTCAAGCTAAATCCAACTGTTTTTCCAACGATACCGATCTTACATCTCTTCTCTTGCTTACTCTCTTAATTTCTTCGAGTGGAATTGACACTCTAAAAACGAGTAAACTTCCATTTCCCTCAAAGAAAGTGGAATACCACACTGTTTCACTCTCATCGATTGAACTGGATCTGAAACAATTCGAGTTGAAATTTATCAGTATATTAGGCACTGTCTTTGGGATTCCTGAATGGGATCACTTCCTCATCGATAGCTTGCACTACGCCTTCCAGTTCATTCAGTCACACTAAAAGACTGAAACACACAGGTTTAGTTTCTTCTTGCAATTTTAAGCACTAGAACAATCTGGGATATGAATGCAAACAGTCTTTCTATTGGGAGAGTAATTTGTGGGGAAACTGCAGTTGCAGGCGTCCGGGAACTTGGAAATGAGGTGGACAACGAGACTTGCGAATTTTGTGGCAATGCGCGTTCCTGGGATGTTAAAAGTAATGCTTAAAATTGCTTTTATTCTGGGAGCATTTATCCTGCATCGAGTTCATTTATCATGTCTGCAAAAATTATTATGTGAATTTTATTAATTTATATTCATTTTACATTCCGTGATGCTTATAAGAGACGTAATCATAACTGTTTTGGTCGTTTCTATTTTCATTAAAATAATTTTCTTGATTTTTTCATCAAAAGTTTGAATTCTACAAGTACTGTTTTGCGTCCTGAAAATGCAAACCGATCTATTATCATTACCATACAATGTTTCTACTCAGTATGATAAATTGTTGATCCTTATTGAACTCACGATAGAAGAACAGTTTTGTATCTGTTTCCACATCAATTGTGGAAACAAAAGTGATTTAAAATAAAACAAAATTTCCAGATTGAGCAACTGGACGCATTTGTCAGTAGTTTGTTCTAAGAATGAATTGCCTCTTATTATTAGTGTCTTGCTTATATTTTAGGTGATGCAAAAAATTATTGATGTGAGTAGTCACGTATTTCTTGGGAGTGAATAGTGTTTAGGAAAAGAGGCGTATTGTCACCTTTTCAAATTCATATGTAAGAAATTGAAGAACAAAATGTGGACTTTCAGGAACCTGTTATCAATTTTTACTAGACGAGGAAGATAGCGGGACATCTTACAAAGCAGCGCAGTGCAGAGACTACTGTTGCATACGTGTGTGGTATGTCTTTATATGCGATGTAACTCTTTAAAACTGCCACTATCTTAACGGACAAATTCTATTATCTTAAGAAATATGTATGAAGAATTTATGCGACTAACGCTTGCAAATATCGCGCTTCGGGGTGTGCCTGTTTTGTCGTGTTGAAATATTAGAGGAGACCTCATACTATTTCTTGTAGTGGGGTAGGAAGGAAGTTGATATTCACTCAGTGTCATTTTTAGTGCGTCCAAAATGTAACTCGGTTCGGTGTCTCGACCTCGGGACATTCGGGTGATAAGAAGTGGTTTCGGTCGTGTGTGGTGTTTGCATTGAAGCGGGTGGTGCTTGGACACAGCGTAGGCACACTTCGCTCGCTGGTCGGTTAGTTATGCGCAGCCGATCGTTAGCGTGCTGCGGTCGCGAGCCGCGCGCCGTTGTGGTGTGCGCTTAGGAACCGCCCTGCATTTATTACGGCTATAACGCTACCACTGCCACGGGTTCGCCGCTTCCCCGCGCTACAGAGCTCCCGGCTGTTCGTTCCACCGC
This sequence comes from Laupala kohalensis, assembly GCA_002313205.1. Taxonomy (NCBI): domain Eukaryota; kingdom Metazoa; phylum Arthropoda; class Insecta; order Orthoptera; family Trigonidiidae; genus Laupala; species Laupala kohalensis. The sequence goes on along the minus strand of NNCF01129099.1, from coordinate 848,521 downwards.
TACTCTGTTCAACTCGTTGTCCCTTCGGCACCTCAACCACCCTACCATCCTCTTCTGCTCTCTGACTGTCCTCCTTTCCACGATATGACCCTACTTCTTGCGAGTCACATTGCTCCTAGTCTTGCACTTAATGATTCTCCTATTCTCCAGAGTTAGTTTTCTTCTTTAATGTTTCCCATCCTTTATATTTTTCTCACTGTTTGTGCTTTTGAAATTATCGTCTTTGTTATGGTATCTACTTCTCTTCAGGACTCTTTGTTCCCTCACGTAGAATTTCTTCACTTTCTGCACCCGTACACTCAATTTCTACTTTGCTTCTATTATTTTGTATTTATATCACTCTTTGATCGTTCCTTGTCTCACTTTGGTCAGAGATGGCTTCTTCCATTTCTCGTATCTTCTCATTCTACATGAATTCTGGCTTTTTGTATATCTCTACTCCTCCTCTTTTGTTCTCCGTCGTCCTTGTCTCTAATGTCTTTTCATCGCAACTTTGTTGGTAACTGCAGGTTTTTTGTTTATCGACCTCTCTTGTCATTTTTATTTTATACCTTCTTAAGGTCTCTTGGCGAACCATCCCACTGGACTCAACGCTGCTCTGCGTTGATAACCTGAATAACCTGCGATAATAATAATTATTAAAATTCGATTAAGTTGCAGAAGCGCGCATGCCTGCCTCAGATAGGTTCTTGGGGCCATGAAGCCGGGAGTGGTGTTATGACTCCAGTGGAAATACTGGGGCAGTTAGGAACTGCACTACGTGGCTCTGTTGAAACAACGCTGTTTTTATAGTAATTGTGAATGGAATGAAGGTGCGCTCCTTCACCACTTCATGATGTGATGTGAATGATTTTTGTACATTTCTGAAGCTTTTCTTCGATGGATAACTTATTTGAATGTATCGGACCGATGAATCGAGAGGTAACCGACCTTTTTCATGCTGAGAACCAGGTTTGAGTCACGAACCTGGTCTACAATTAGGATTAAAAGGTTTGGCAAGTTCCAAAATAGTCCCATATAGTAATGTACGGGGTTATTTTGGATTTTCAGTGTCTTCATATTAACCTTATACTCCTTTATTATAAATACATTTTTTTCCGGCTTGGCTGGAAATTTTGATGTCTGTTTTTTCTTATTTATAAATGCATTAAGTTCATGAACATTCTAGAGAACTGTGCTTTTGATGGTAATCCTTTTCTATTTCTTAGCTGAGAAAATATATGAAATTAATTTGATAAATATGAACAACGGGGACCAGTGGCGGATCAATGGGGGGTGGGGCTAAGAGGGTTATAACCCCTCCCATTGAACCTGAACTCTTAACAGATAAAATTGAAGTTGATATATAAAATACTTTGTAAAAGTGTTACCAGATTAATAATTGTTATCAGTTATAATTGTTATTGGTATTAATAATATAATTATTGTTATTAATAATACTAGATTAATAAAATTAATATTACCGGATTAATAAAATTAATAATACCAGAATAATGAAGTTAATAATACTAGATTAATAGAATTAATAATACCATATTAATAACGTTAATAAATATTTTTATTAATAATACCAGATTGTTTATTGTTAATTATTTATTTGATGAATTTTAATGAAAAGTAATATTTATGAAATTTGTGTTGTAAAACTATAATTTTTAAACAAAAATTCTCCCCGGTTAGCGCTCCCCACGCCCCTTGATTACGGTCTGGATCCGCCGCTGATGGGGGGGGACCGCTTCCACTCTTCCAGACCCTTCGTGCTACGTAGAGTAGTGAGGCCCTTATTTTGTTATCGCAATTTATGTTGCAATATAAGATATATTTTTAGTATTTCAATTACATTTGAAATATCTCGGTTCTATACATCAAATTGTCATCTATAGTTTTCAGTGTGGCTGGTTATACATTGTATTTCATATTTGTACATGTTGTGAAAGGGTAAAATTAGTATTTTCCTTTCATTAGGAGTAAGTGTAAATTTAATCAGAATGAGTTGCAATCAAGATTGTGACAGTTGTGTTTGTTTTTAATGGTACAACCCATCCCGGTTTTGGGATTATATAAGTCATGGATCTATTGGATGGTCTCATCAGTTAATTTGAGTTCTCAATACTATATTGGCCTTAACATTTATTCATTTGCGTTTTTAACGCGAAATGTTTAAGATGTCAAAACTGTTGGGTTTTTTTACGTTGACATACTACATTTTTCTTTTTTTTATCCCTTCACTGAACAAATATTGTCTAACTCATCTTGGAATATTTAACTCGAAGTCCATTAGAGTTGGACAAACGTCTATACATTATTTCAAATTTCAATAACTATATTTTTTAATTTATCTTTTGATGATGACTCAACTTTGTGGATATTTTTCCAAAATTATATCAGATTAACGTATACATTTTCTGATATCCATAGTATCAATTAAGATCACTTTAAAAAAAATATTTTGGAATTGTGCAGTTCTCACCTTGTGTAGAAAATAAAAACAAATATTTGAAATTCGATAAAATGGATTTACATTTTCTATTAATGGTTCTTGACTCAGTAGCTTTTGATACACGCGTGTTGCAAAACTAATGGTCGGTTTTTTGGCTGGTCATGAAAATAATTTTATATATTTGAATGAGAGAGGGAGAATATATATGGAAGCGACACTGTCTTCTATAAATTAAAAAGTTTTAAAGTTAGTGAAAAATAGAAATTAAACACATCAATGTCAGTACAGGGTGGGTACATAGAAATATACTACCTACTGGAACGTTGAGTAATACGGAGATCAGCGGGCGAACTCGAGCCGGCTGCCAAGCCATCCCCCACTCTCGTCGGGGGTATTTGCACGAAGTTGCCAACACATTGCGCCGCCCGCGGCACCAACAGACACGTGTCACATTCACAGAAATTAATATTGTGCAAAGTGATGTTATCTCCTTTCTTTCACTTTATCAAGACAGCAATTATATTCGTTAATTAAAATGATCAACACATGTGAAGTCTACAAATGCAATAACTCTTTTGTGAATAGTGGAGTATCATTTCATAAGTATTTAAAAAAAAGTCTTAACTGTTGAACCTTCACTATCTTTTAAAATTATACATTTTCCAGCACAGTAATACAAATTTTACTATTTGTTAAGTAACTATTTTAGTTCCTAAACCATGATTACATTATTGTAGTTGAGTAGATTGTTGATGTTTTACTAAACGAATGTAACGATTTATTCGAAAAGTTTGCTATTTACATAAAAATTAGGTTTCTTTATTCTCAAAGCAGTAAATATAGTAATTAATATTCAGGTTTATTTTAAGGTTTCCTCGAGATCCTGACCTTAAAAAGAAATGGATAATAACTACGAAAAGAATAAGTCTCACCCCTTCCAAATATTCAACTATCTGCAGTGCTCATTTCGTTTTTCTTTTTTTTTTTTTTGTGGGGCTTTAGGGCTTGTCAACATCGAAGGTCATTAGAGCCCATTGCTCATTTCGAAAAAGCACTTTTGAGGAAGGAGGAATCATTAAAAAATTATATAAAAAGTTGTCCCTACAATATTTGATAAGTCACCCATCTTCTGACATCACAACCTAAACGGTCGAGAAAAATTGAAAGATTTCCGTTAAGATTACTTAGAGCGAATCTATAAATATATTTCTCTAAAAATTCTCCCTAATATATTTTGTACGGTAAAAGTGACACGTAAAATTGATAATTGTAGCCTACTATTTACATTCATTTATATAATATAGTTAATAATATCCAATTGGTATTCACATTTTAAATGAATTTATCATTTTTAACTATTTTGTTATATTTAACGTAACATATTACAATTAATTAACATCTTGCGTGGAAACAGTTTTTTTTTGGTGGGACTTTAGGACTCGTCATTAGAGCCCTAGAAAACTGTTTTAATGTTTTTCTAACATCAGATAGGTAGGAGCAATTAATTATATTTTTAATTTTGTTATTTTCGTAAATTATTTCCGTCTTTCATTAAAAAAATTGTCGTTCGGTTAAATAAATCTAAACTTGGTATGCGCCAGAGGCTTAACAAGCTTGTTTTATTTCATAATATGTAGGTTGTATTCAGGATTGGTTTACTCAGTGTTGTACTCAGGGTTGGTTTTGTCATAGTTTTATCGGTTCTATTGTCAAATACATGTAAATATTTTAATGAGTTTTATTTGTATTACTGTTTAAGTTATTTTAGGATTAATCTAAGTTAAACTATGTACTCATAAAAGATGAACATCTTTTATAATATTATGCATATGGAGTACTCAAACACATGGAACACTCAAATACATGGGTTTTGATAAATTGTTGTGATAGTCCCTTGTCGTACTAAAACAACTCCACTGTAGTAAAACATAAAACTATTATGTATAAGTAAACAATTTCAATGAAAACGGCGCCGCCTGCATAGGGTTATATGGAGGTTCAGCCGGCCGAGCCCTCGATTGTGGTGGCGGTACTGTGCCGGGCTGCCTGCTCGCAGACCCAACACACAGTCAGCTTTCCAGTACATAGTATAGTTCTATGGGTGGGAAGAGGCTCCTAGGGACCAGATGAAACCCTGTTTCATGTGTTTCTACATCTATGGATTGGGAATGTTTGGGGAGAGGTTCCAAAATCATAACGTTAAAACATTCGATAATTTTTTTATTATGTTATTTACNAGTTGGGTGAATTTATCAATATCTTCTTTTTAATCTTAAAAGTTTTCGAATCTCTTTGGAAGTCTTCTTACAGTGAGCAACCCAAGCGAATAGTTTTCTACTTTACCTTATGGACGTTGCCAGACGTGACGATTCGGTGGGTTATCCCAACTCAAACGATACCGTTTTGTTCTAATCCAGTAATATACTCAAGGTTGGAAGTCATTTAAATATTTATTAGAAACTTTTTCAATTCAAATTCAATATCAAATTGGGTTTATCTATACATAAAAATGTACAATATACGGCGGGACTTTGGTTCTGAACCAAGATTGCCAATCGAACACCATGATGAATTGACAAAACATTGTCTCACTTTATCAATTTTTAATTCGCGAAAATATAATTCGCCGTTCTCGGACGCAGCCATACTACAAACTGTTAGCGACGCGTANTGCTGTCTCTTATACACATCTAGATGTGTATAAGAGACAGATTTGGAACAATAGAGCTTCCCCTCGAGTTCACCTGGAGCCTGTTTTTAAGTTCATGTTTCTGTTGTGTACTGCATCCTTCTTCATGACTTGTATGTTCCGCTTCTGTAGTGAAATAAGTGGCGGTGGAAACACATAAGCTGGTCATAATATGAAGAAGCCAAGAGAGAGGATGCAAGAAACTGCCAGAACGTTGCTAACTTTCGAAGTTGTAATTTATGACCTATCTCTCAAGAACCGTGTGAGCGAAAATTGAAACACGTTATCAGTGTCGAAGGAAATGAAACGTATATGAACTGGGAAGACATGTACCATAAGCAGCCGAAGGTGAGACGTAGGAGGATACCCCTACATCCTTGCTCCGCCATGCCATGCTTCTGTTCTGAGCGCCCCAACTTCAATTTCGGAAGCACGATTGTACTGATTCTCCGCTGGATGTAAAGCACGATAAGTGTAGTAAAATGGTTCGTATCCAAGTTAGTTTCCGAGTTAGTCGTGCAATAGCCATCTTTGTGCCGTGTAGCGAGCAGAATGCAAATGAAACAGCTTGTCTGTTGGTTGTTCGTTTTTGAGATTACCTCCTCCCTCATTCACCAAGTGTTCTGAAAATAGACGGACGATGTTCTTTCCTGTTCGGGGTATATGAGAACGTTTTCCAGAGCTGCTCCAGAACGATCATTGTACGTTAGTTTGAAAAACGCTGTTAACTGTACATATGTCGTATCTGAATACGGGTCATTCTCACTTCTGTTACTTTCTGTATTTAAAATGTTCCGTGTATTTATTCTAATTCATTAAATTTATTCATTATTGTCTCTACATATTTTGTATTGTATATCTGTTGGTAATTTTATATCTATGTAATTATATCTTGTGCTATTCTTCACAACATTTATATCCTTTATGCAGGGCCTGACGGCGATGGAAATTCCATCAAAAGAACTCTCACCCTCTGAAGAAAACAATTCAAGGCGATGCGTCAACACTAAGTTATCATTGGAGAACGACGACGTTTGGTTCTTGACGTACTAGCTATGGCAAATTGAAATAATTAATTAAAACTAGCGTAGGTCTTCATTTGTATTTCCGCTAAATTCCGTAATTAAAAAAAAGGTATTGAAGGACAAATATTCAAAATGTGTTCACGAGTTCTATTAATTTTTTCAGACGATTAAAATGAATTTATAGGGATACGTATCTGTTATAACATAACATTTCCCGTTTGATGCATGGCACCATCTGTTTAATAGCATCTCCCGAATAAGTGTTGCTAATGAGTCGAGAGCAATGCAACCGGTAGTTTCAAGATGAACGCAGTAGGAAGTTAAATGAAACATTACATGTCTAAGTCCTGAGGGAGGGAATACATCTTCCAAACGTCGGCAAATATGTTGGATTGGTTCAGAAATCAGTATCTATGTTTCATTGATCATCTGGAAGTAATAATTTCTCATCTTATCAACCTTTACCCGTATTTTGCAAAGAACACTCGTACTCGCCTGTGAAGAATTCGCTCGAAAAATACCTATTGTGTCTTATGCACACATGTCCTTAACAGACAAGATTCATACATTTCCAACCTTATGTCTCCGCGCGTGCATGTCTGTATCAGTCAGAAATCAACAGCGTACGTTTCTTTCGCTCTGTTGAAATGAGGTCGTACAATTAATTTAATATAAATTCTACAGACGTAAATACAATAAGTTTCTTTCACACGATTCAACATTAGGTCGAGTTACATGGTCTCATTGGCGCCAAGCATTTTTAATAATATTGCATACGTGCTTCCGTTTTCATGATTCGTACACGACGTCGTGTCGGCTGGCGGCCGTGGGTATCCAGGCGATATTCAAGACACGAAGCGGCGCATTGCTGGGGCATGCTCATTGAGGGTAGCGTATGTGCAAATCGTTTCTGTGATCAATGATGACCAGTAGGTTTGCGCTTCCGAGAAGAATTTCATGTATTGTGTAATTATGTTCCATGTTCCTTCTGAATAAGTTTGTATGATCTTGGTGTTGACGTGTTTTTTAATACTGAATACTTTAATTGTAGTAAAAATAATGATCTTGCTGTTACACGTATTTGACCCAGCAATGTTTGACGGTTCACGGGCCAAGGAACGCGCGCCGATTGATAAGTTTCGTGTGAAAGAAGGCTCCGATTACTCTCATTTATGGCCCGCTCTGGAGCTTGAATTATGACTCGGGGGGTTATGACAGGTGGGACCTATAGAATATTGACGTACTCCTCGAAATTTTGATGAAGTCAAGAAATAAATAATGCCAAAATCCCAGACAATGTAGATGATGTGTATTTCCCAGAATATTTTTAGACGATTCTTTAAACAAGTATGCATGTCCAATGAAGGAGCTATCAGAAGCTAGACGTTCTTTAATACTGAGTCGGTGTTCGGCGGTATCGGTCACAACTTGAACTCCCTAGTTTGAGATTGTGAGTTATTCCGACACTATTGACCGTTAGCGCGTGTCCGAATTGGTATTTGAAACAATTCTTTGGACGGAGGGAAACAACAAGTTGTAATTGGTTTAGTGAAAGTTCGCTTCCTCTATCTTGCTAACAACGATGACCCTTCAATTCCATGTCTACTCTATGGTGCTGGGAAAACCGAGTTCAGCGTGTACGGCAGAAACAATAGTGACCGAAGTGCTCATCTCCCGTTTGCCGCAGCGTCAATAAAATGAGTGAGTTTGCGGAAAGGGAAGGATATCTTCCTCTTTTTGCGTTCGAGGTCACCTCATTCTCTTGCGCAGAGTTGTTCAAGATTGTCTTGTGGAGCGCGACGGTGCTGTTGGTGCGGAAGGCTGCGCTCTAAGTGTTGGGGACACTCGCGTAAGTTTGCGGGGGAGAACGTACGTGTTGTTGGATGCAGCTGATGGCCCAAGCGGGAGTGAGAGAAAGAAGGGAGGAAAACTGGTGGCTGTGTACGAGAGTACAGATGCTGGAGAATTGTGCGCCCGACGACGAGAGAGCGAAATTAGCTGGCTGCGAACGGGACTGCAATGCATGGTGGAGTCAATGCGAAAGACGTTGTGCATATATAAACGGTATACAAACATTTCATCTAGGTGAACATTATTGTAAGAAGAGTTGATTTACAGAATAAACTTTGTGGAAATAGTGGTATATGACGTTGGGTGAAAATATAAACATATTGTTCTTCAAATAGTACGAGAATTCAACAAACGTATTTAATGCCAATTAAGTATTGACCATTTATACTGTGACTCACCCTGAGAACATTTTTTCTTTAATACTTGTGTGAAATAGTAAGAGTCTAATTTAATTGTCAATTCTTGTTAAATGCTCCGTAAATTAAATGTCCAAATAGCTCTGGAAGGGACATATTTGAGCGAATGAAAAAAAATCTATTATATTCAATTATTTTATGCGAAACATACAAGTATTTATATTTCCTTTGCGGGACAATATTATAACGGAGCGATGACTTGATTATATAAACAAAGTATATTAGCTTTAATGCTACGGGTTAATGCGTGAAAATAGGAATGTTTTCGGTGGTATCGAAAAAAGCGTACAGAGTATTAGAATGTGTGCGCTTCTGAGAAGATCTAACCTTTGGGTACCTTTCTTTCATATTAAGGCCAAGAATTAACGAATTATTACTATTTCCAAATTTTTGAAATAACTGAAATACTGTAAAATGTATTGTAGTGGACGGTATGAGTCAGACATCGAGTCGAGCAGACGCATCGAGTGGTCGCGTCCTTATCGGTCTCTGTATATAGTATCATTGCAGTGCATTAGTTTGGGCCTGAGTTCTTCTATTGTGATTTATTTTCGTGCAAGTTTGGAGTTGCACAGTGGTAAAATTGTGAAGTGTACGGTTTGTAGTATTGCAGTTGTGAGTAGGAAGCTGAAAATCGAGTGTAGTGGATGTACAGTAGTTTTGTCATGCTAATTGTGTTAACCTATCACAGGATGATTTTACCTAAACGGAAAACCAAAAATAAGGTTTGTTATGCACGTATTGCTTCCGTGTACCTACACATGGAGAAGACGTCATAACTTTCGGTCAGGTTCCGATTTTTTTAATGACGGACATTACTTAAGTCTTAATTCGTATTCACATAAATTGATCTCACACTGTAAAGGAAAGGTTTGGGATGATGTTTAAGACAGACATCTTGTTCTCACAGATTTAGAAGATACCAATGGAGATGATTGTAACCGCTCAATATGTAACTAATACATCGCAAAAACACGTGACGTTTCAAAAATTTTCTGAGGAATTGGCAACGTATTTAAACTATATTTATGATGACTTATTTAATACGATTGATGGATAATATTTGCCTCTTTCTAGAGATCACGAAATTTTCGTGAGTTCAGCTTGTAAATTCGTCATTTTTCAGTTTTTGTCATTTACAACAAATCTTAAGTAGGGTTGTAAACGGTTTCTACCTGGGTACTCAAAATCATCGTACTTGAAGAAATAAATTTTAGTCAGTTACCTCTGAATGGTGAAAATTATTACTTCCCTGAGAGGCAACATTCCAGAATTCAAGATCTAACCTTTTTTTTAAAGATACGTTAAAATGCTCTAAATGTAAACTATATTGTTCATGAAGTAACGTTTAGGGCTACAGTAAACCTATAGACATCATTATAATTCCATATTCTCCTCTCAATCATCTTTGTCAGACAACTTCTCACTCATTTGGCAAGCATTTTCATTTACATGGCTATAAATTTTGAAATATTTTATTAGTTGAATTTATTTACTTTCATTGTATGAAGTGTGGGCGCATATTCTATATTTGTTACGATGAAAAAATTCAACGAATGGGTAGTGTCATCATCTTGTCTGTTGAAGTAGGGACAAATAAGAGATTTGAAAATCCGTTAGGATCTTCCCGGGTCGTTGAACTTCTCTTTTCTGCTTCTTACTGCGTTCGCTTTCTTTACCATTCTCGAGTTATTCTACTGTAAGTCATGTGTGGTCTGATTTTAATACCGACTCTCCCCTTTTGAGATTTTCCTTCAAATCCAAGTTCACTTCTTCGTATTCGACTCCTCTTTCCAGCCGTCTCTCCCTGGCATATCTCTCTCCGCGTCGCGACTTCCCATCTCACAGATCTGACAACTCCAGTGCTCTCTGTGTTCTTTGATGCATCTTCCTACACGATCTCTCCCTGCTTGCTTTCTGTCCCGCTTCCCTGTGAGCTCCACAAAGACGTAAAAGAACGCTCTCGCCCAAAACGACACTTGCGTCTTGGCGATAGCTCAAGGAGCGCTCTTCGCTGCCCCGTTCCCAAATCCGAGAGCTGGAGACCTCGCGGAACCGCGGCGCGGGGCTGAGGCGCGCGCTGCGAAGAAGAAAGCTTCGCCTTGAGACAACGCTGAGAGGTCGTCAACTGCGAGATTCATCTTTAAGGAAGCGGTTGTCGTTGAAGCCTCAGGCGGTTGTCGGAACGGCTGTCATGTCTGTCTGATGGAACGATTGAGATCGACTCCCAAATGGGAGGGGAGGGTTAACCGAGGTGTACTGGAACTTCAATAGTAGTTCAAGACTGAGTTACATTCATTCGTCGCTATTTACTGAAGCTTTTCGGCACAAAACAGCAAAACCCTTAAGATCATATCATCAGTATTCGTGGCATGTCGATGTTACTGTGGCCTCGATACCGACCTGAATACACTAGCTTTGCACCACGTTTTTCTTCGTGCGAGTTTTAGAATTTTTGGTTATTTATCCTTGTTAAAATTTCTCTACAATGTTGCTCAATAACGTTGATGGTTTCACAGAGTTAGTGTCTTGGTTCTGTTTTAATAATATTATAAAACAATGAAGTGTTTTTGTAATGACTAACTGATTTTTAAGAAATGTATCATCGACGGAGATTTTCTGACATATGAAATGTATCGTCGATGGAGGTAGTTTTTATACTGCGAAAATTAACATTTTCCTCTCCCACTAGAAATATTTATTCATATCTATCTTTTGTTGCACATTTTCTTTTCAAGTCAAACAATGTGAAAGGAGATTGGGATAAGTACATTTGGTTTCATTTGTATTCAGTTCGTATAAAGTTACTCTAGTAATTCTTGATGAACAATTCTATATAGATTCTGGGTTTGAATAGAGCGAACAAGCGGGGTTGAGTAGAACCTTAGATTTGGCGGAATTTTTCCCTGAAAAAAAAAACGACATTTAAAGATATTTGTAGTAAACTTGATTCAGTTTCATGTAGTTATTTGTCGTCTGATGAATTGTATTATTTTAATTATTTGTGAAGTTGTTAAAGTATAGATGCACACAAAGGTAGAATATAATGAGGGTAGAATAGAATGTTCATCAATTTTTTTTTGCGATAATTTCGTGGCGTTTCCATCCCATATAGAAAATTAGTTTTTTTTAACGCCATTATTCTTCACGCGTAACAGTTTAAGTAATATTGTGTTTTACATAGCCAATACCCTTTATACCGCACGCTGGTAATTCTCTACGACTGTATGATATATGCCATTTATAAAGGTAATTTAGGTCCTCATCTACCCTACCTTCAAAGCCAAAGGTGGTGGGTTCACCACTTATATTTTTTATCTTTGCAGGTGTAATACCAATTAATGAGAGGGAGCTCTTCGAAATATGTGACCACAGAAAGATGAAGGATAATAATTGAGCAATTATTGTTAACGTTTTCAAAATATTAGGTCTAAATATAAGGGAAAATAGATTTTCAATGTTTGAATTGTTTGTGTCGACAACAGTTGTATTGCAATCTTTCTAATATTTATAGAAAGGAGTTACAAATTGATGTTTTGTTCTTGAAAACAATATCATATTCTTCTTAAAAAAGTGTTAATGTAATGAAATCCTCTCTCCTTAAGTGATTTCTCATACTTAACATATGTCAAGATTTCATAACTTTTTAATTCATGATTTTAAGTCTCGTGTAATTTCAGCGCTCTAGATCAGCCATTTAACCCATTATGCGATACCGGCAAGTGCCTCATAAATTCTGTCAGTCAGTGACGTCAGTTTCATATATCCCTGACCACCCATCCAGGTCTTCCAGGGCTCTAATGACCTTGACGTTGGCAAGCCCTAAAGCCCCAAGGAAAAAAGGTCTTTTAAAACTCAGAGAAACATTTTCGCTGAAAATCTTGAAATTTTATGTTACATAGTCTCATTTTCTCTATCGAATGAAAAGAAAGCATAGAAGTATAGAGAAAGGAGTAACTTTTGTATGAAACAATTTTTTGTTTTATTACATAAGGCGCCGCAATAGAATAAATATATCAACTACTACCAGTATCGAATTCAGTATTCATAATTCTCCTGATCGAAATGTTGTTGAATTTTCATGAAAAATTGCTTATTCTGTCATCTAATGTACAAAACATAATAACATTTTGGGGCCTTAGGGCTCGCCAACGTCTAGGTCATTAGATATTTGTATTAAGAATTTGAAATTCGAAATTAATATCTTGCAAATATCGCTTAACTGAGGAAAGTTGTGAAATTTAGTAGAAAAATACTACTACAATAATATAAAATGTAGACACTAACATTAATAAAATTTACAGTTTAAGGTTTCTTTGTGTAAGGTGTGTCATGTTTCGAGTATAAGTGATCACCATGGATGATAATCAATATAAATTTAAGACTTACGACCGTATGGACGAATAACGTTAATTTTGTGCTTTAAAAAACATAACGTATGTACTTTAGGTTTAAGTCGTCGTCAGGTGGTACAAATAGTTCAATTTTTTATTTGATTAAATAACGGACTTGAATAGTAGTATAACACAATAGTCCTCCCGACGATAGTAAAGTAGAGAGTTGTGTTCAATGGAGCGAAAGCGCGGCGTTCCAGACGCCATGCTGTGGCATCCAGACAAAAGGTTAAGGAACTTATCTTATATATATATATTGTAAATAGGTTAAAATCAAGACCTCTGTCCGTCTCAGTAGGCATATCAATTCTACGAATTGGCTGACGTAGGCGGCAGCATCTGGATTTGAACCCACTAAGACATGAGTCGATGTTGATGTGTCGTCGGAGACAAAAAGTGTCGGCCATCTCGTAATGCTGACATCGACTCCTCCAATTTCACCTGGTTTGTAGGCTCCTCCCTCATTACTATTCTTTCGCCGTGAGTTATAGTAATATTGTGCTAATATTACTATGATTATTAAAATACGAAAGGAAGAACTTCAAAAATAAAATAACATACGAATTTTAATATTTTGACGATTTGTTTTAGTTTTAGAGTATTTGATGCAATAAATTGCAGCTTTTAATGAAAATACACGAGCAGTTACGATTATTACGTTTGGAAGCACATTATTTAGTTCGTTCCATTGCATCTTCGTCTGCAGTTAAGCAAATTTTATACAAAAATAACCCCTTCGTCTAAACTTAACAAAAATCTGCTGTAATTTAGTTATGCAAGGTTACTCATCGCCATTCTGTGGAGAAAACGAAAGTAATTTCAAATTTTAAGGTTTTTAAAAATCCGTTTTATTTTTTTCTTGGAGTAGTTCTAACCAGAACTTTGACAATAACTACTAAAATTCAGATCAATTACCGATCATTTTCTGAGATAATCAGAAAAATATGCTTTTGTGACTTCTCGACTTGTCTCATTTTGGAAGTCACAGAATATCGATTGGGAGGTTTGATAGATGATTCATTGTCAAGTTATTAAGGTATATAGGAACTAGGGTTCGCGGAATCTTTTCCACTGAGAAATGATACTATCGTCGCTGTTCGGGAATAAATGCACGCTTTTGGTTGCACACATATTTTTGTTCGTTTGTTTTGTCATTCATCATTGTTTGTTTGATCGTTCAAATTGCTATTGGAGTGCCTTCTAAATAGTATCAAATATGGTTTTGAGCGTGTTTTACTGGAGGGGATTTGAAAAAATTATTACGTTCCGAATGCTTCCGTTTCACACTTCAATTGTTCATATCAAGCTGGAGCTGGTTAGAAAGTGTTTGGGCATTTATGTAACACGAGCGTTGCAGTTGCGCGGGAGAGCCGTGGAGTCCTCTGCGCGTGGTCCTAGTGTGGACCAGCATGGCCATCGCCATGGGTTGCGGTCGCGGTGAGGAGCTCAGCGCAAACTACGCGTTAACACGATGGTTTGCGCACACCGCTTCGGGGCACTTCAGGTGCCCATCGATCCTCCACTCCTGCACATCCCCTTCTCGCTTCGTAGGCTTGGACAGGAAATAGCGACGAAGTTTACGTGCTGTAGAGACATACGGTATGCCGTCGCCGAGTCTTCTCGCTCGCTTCAATTCACGCGTCCTCGTGAACCTTGAAATTTTCGGGGTGAAATTGCAAGAGATTTTGATACATCTTTAATTCTTACATCTAGCATTCGTGTGGATGACTTCCTATACTAGTGCGAACTAGGAAATCTATTTTTTTTCGATAGTGAGTCAAAGATTTAGAAACGTATCCCCGCTCCCCTCTCGCCAGAAGATCGACTGCACTGTAACTGTTTTCATAAGGACGACGCATAACATTGTTTTTGAGACGACATTTAAAAAACATGTAATATTGAAGACCTTTCAACAATTGAAGGGGCCGGAGAAATAACTCTCTAATCCATCGTTGTGGTTATTTTCAGTTTTTCAGCTTATTTTATAGTTATAAGTTTTCTTGAATAATCTGTGTGTTGGTAAGTCTTTGGTCTAACGAATAGATCATTCTCTACGGGCGCTAATAGAGATGGAAATGAACCAAGTTTGTTATTGGGACGTGCCTCCACGGCGTCTCTCGATTGGAAGAACTCTCTAGCTCATTTATTTCAAGATGCCACCGCGCAGACACGCATCAACATGTTCATTGAGAACCAATCGTCCATCAGGTGGCACATTAGTCAGTGATTTATCTGATGATACTTGGAGTGATGCTGATTAAACTGAAGAAGAGACGGAGCTCACAAAGGTCTACAAACGAGATATGAATTAATGAATCTTGTGGAACAGGTTAAGGTTTTTCTTTTATTGCTTCATGCATATTGAAACATTTTTTATTTCATATTGTGTATCTTTTTGGCAACAACCAACAATTTATCTCGTAGATGTTAAAGAGTCCTGTGAAAAGTGATCGCAAAAGAACGATGAGCTGCAATATTGATCAACGGGATGAAAATATTATCCCACGTCTTACATAGATGGGGTTAGAACGCAAAAAAATTGATTTTCTGAAACAGTAAAACTTTGTTAGCCAAATGCAAGAGTTAACGGATATTTTGGGTCTGGCAAAAGAAAGTACTGGTCACATATTTTCTTCCTTTGAAATATTGGTAATCATGATGCCCAAAACGCATTCCTTTAACATACAATACTAACTGTAACATCACACCTCAAACCCTGATGTATTGTTATTATTCTTTTGGTATAAGCGTGATCCACACACATACCAAAATCCCTATGGTAGTTCTTTTCGCTGCCACCAGCTCGGTTTCCCGAGCAAACAAACTCACGTGTAATAATAATAAATAATGATTTATGACAAATTACATTAAATCTGAATTGTTTACAGACACAAACTCCCAAAATCATGAATACATCTAATAATCGTTTATTAGACAAATAATGCTGTAAGAGAGCATCGTTTATACTTGGTAAAATATAGTTGAAGACAACTAAATTTTAATAAACCCTCAGGTTATCGGTTCTTTCGAAAATATAAGTTGTTTTCACCCAACAACTAACTGATACTAGTTACGACCCTCGCACCTAGTAATGAGTTCATTAAGTCTTCCGCAGCAGCCTTAACAAACAATCTGGTCTCCACGACCAAAACTTAGTACAGTCACTTGTCCGTGCTGACGGATCTCTACGTTCCTTTGTAAAGAATAATCGAGAAGCTTCACTCCTCTCAATATATACTGTACCAGACGTCACGTGATCTGTGAACAACCACGCCTTCGCCACCACCGTGTCACCCTTTTTGCTTCTAGGAAAGCAGAGGACACGCCGTAGAGGACGGTCGTCATGAGCGTCACCTAGGCGCTTCGCAAACACCCTTTTCGTTCTTCATTCTTTTCTTCGTGGAATTTGTCTTTAATTTAGGTACACCTGGACCCCCGTGGATCAACGTCGCCGACTGCATTTTTCGTATACACTGGTACATACTTTCCTTAAGATGAAAAAGTGTTCGTTCGAACAATACCTCCACCCGGAAAACTCGTCGCACGTCCGTCTTAGCGCTGACCGGCTACGTATTGTAATATTCTTAACAGCATCCTGGTTGGGAAGTACAAAGAGCTATTAATATTTCGCAAGTTGATGGCATGTCCTAGCGCCGACGTTACACTAACTATGCCCAAGAACACATACACGGTGAGAAACATTTTGAGTTCATTGCGAAAGTTAATGGTGTTTTTTAAATTGAAGTACGCAAAACTGCGTTTGTTTCATTGCTTTGGTTAATTTCCTCAGGAAGAGTAAAATGCATTTAAAAACTTTTGGAAGATGGATATACGATTGCAAAAGCAAATTAGCATTGGGAGATCCTGATAGTGTCGTGGTTTTGTAAGGATTCACTTAATGTTCAAATCGATAATTTGATACTTAACTTTCGGAAAATATAATTTATACAAGTCCTGAATGCTAATTAAATTTCTTTTAATACTTTTAGGCATGAAAATTAGCTATAGTTACCGTACACGACGAGGCCGACTTCAGGTGAAATCTTGATTGGCAAACAATGTACAAACAGGGAAAGGGAGTGAAGCCGAGTTTTTCATGATGTCTGCTATTCTGACGGCTCGCCGTGGATGCAGCAGTCAAGGATGTGCATTTCGCGTTCACCGAAATCACAGTAGTTGACTTATTCTTCCCTCTAAGATAATACTGTGTATACATCCCAAACACCTATCTCATATGTAGATTAATGGAACATGGAACCTATTGATGCGTATTTCTCAATCACATTAGTAAATATAATGTAGCACATATCAGAATGCACATTCATGACGCAGCAGTTACATAACTACCCGTTCATTCAAAAACTCGAGCTCATTAACGTGGATAAACTGAGAACATCACACTGTGGTTTCTTATTACACCTCTCACTTATCTTCCTGTGCGTGAGCTATAATACATTTCTGCGGTGGTAGAAGCGTTTTAGTATAATGCATAAGCTTACTCATTGGAACGTTATGTTTCTATATTGTTGGTGTTCAGACATTTTTGATAAGTTCTCATTAAACAAGTGAGTCGAGTCTTTTAAGACAGTGCATTGAATCATTTACTAAGTGAATCATCTCTGGAGAACACTCTCTTTGGTCAAGTTGGTGATTTATCTTGATTGTTGACGAGCTAAGGAAATTTTCATTTTAAGCCATAGGTTGACTCTCTTTGGTCAAGTTGAGTGATTTATCTTGATTGTTGACGAGCTAAGGAAATTTTCATTTTAAGCCATAGGTTGACTCTCTTTGGTCAAGTTGAGTGATTTATCTTGATTGTTGACGAGCTAAGGAAATTTTCATTTTAAGCCATAGGTTGNCACACACACACACACATATATATATATATATATATATATATATATATATATATATATATATATATATAGATAGATAGATAGATAGATAGATAGATATTTTCTCGCAAGATCTCGCTAAGCCGACATTTTCTCGCAAGATCGAGCCTACAATTGCACCTCAGAAGATACGTGCAACCAGAGATCTACTACTCATCAACTACTTCTTTGTCAACACGAAAAACCATCCGGATCAACTACTACAACAACTTCAACCAGCTGGTTTCCAGGATCTTCTCTCCATGTCATCATGTCATCTCTAGGAAATCAGTATTGTATTATTATTTCTCATCATATCATAGCATGTCATTAAATCATTTTATTATTGTTAACAATTAACTTTCATCTCACTACCTCACCTATCATCACTTTGCATTTTTCCAATCATTTTATTCTTGTGTAAATAAGATTGAACTTGTCTGTACAGTTGGCTTACTTCAGATACAATAATCTCATACTCCTCCTCTTCCTCCGAGTGTGACTCTTCAAAGATCTATCATTGATGACTTAACGCTGGTAGGTATTTTAGATCACACGGGTAACCAGTGTTTCTGTGGTTATCGGTACTAACTTTCCTTTGTAATGTGTTCCCAAGGTAAGGTACAGACATGCCTAACGTTGTGTTGGTGTCGTCAAAATTCTCGTGTTCCCTTCGAAACATTGTCACTAACATGCGTGTGCTGGCGCCTCCCTTTCATATTCAATTCCGTGTTCGCTGTCGTTTTGTGGTTTCCGCCTGAAACTGCATCGTCTCACCATCTGGTGGCTTCTATAAGCACATAGCTATTCCGGGAGCAAGTTTACAATTTCTTGCTGAGAAACTTTGTCTTAAGGTCAAAGGATTAGAAGATGTCACGTGTTTCTACATTTTAAAATCTCCTATCTAATTTTGAAAGTATTTATCGTCCTCCTACTAGCAATTGTATCTTGTTTTGACGATTAAGAACAAACATATTATTGACGTTTTACGGGTTTAAAAAAGTCTACGTTTACAGTTTGTGTTTTTTATAACCTGGTTAAAGGAACCATATTTCCATGATTGCTTTAGGTGTTTATAAGATAATTTATGAACTTATCCAGATCGCTGTAGATTACTTCCTTGCTTACTATGTATGTGTTACTAGTTTCGAATTGCATTTGAAAAGAAACATTGAATATGTATTTCTGTTTATCACTTTTAGATTATACGTGCAATAGGAAAGAAAAGAAATTGTTGAGAAACCATTTCAAAATAAATATAATCCTTAACGAATAGGCGTAACCACGTGATCTTGGGCATGGATCGATACTCCGATATGAAACTAAAATGTTGATAGACTGTGACTTGCAGTGTATATCAAATCATGGGCAATTGATGACATTCATTTCCTGTGCGCCCTATATATTTCAAATTGAACTTCATGACTAGTTACTTTTCATTTAGGACTTCAATGTTTTTTCCGAGCATTTATTTATTTTGTGGCTTGACTTTCGCGATACATCGAGAAAGCGAGTAGGGAAGATACTCTTTTAACATTCAGAATAATTCATGAACCTATTGCAATAAAAATGCGTATGAAGTATAACTGAATAATCAGGAAGTCGGAATGTCATTTTGACACCTCATAGCATTCGTATCGACACCAGTTACAGTAATTCTGGGGAATAACTATTTAATCTTATGATTCAATTTATTTAATAGAATAGCTTGAATGATGGAAGCAAATGTTTTAATTTTGTATTGGTGGTTTATTTGGTAGGAAATTTTTAAATATCAGTTGAACATGTAACTTTTTGTCTCTATAGCCTTTTTAAACACGAGAATTTTTCTGAGACCATAATAGATTGTTGATAAATAATTAATTTTCTTATTTATTAGATGTTTTGCACAGTTCTATTATGAATTGTTTTCATTACAATATTTTTCTTCTTTTCACTTTTTTGTGTTATTGAAACTTGTTTCGAACTTTTTTGAGATTATACAAATTTAAAGTGAATAAGATTAGTTATGGTGGTATGGTTGAAGATATCGTTCAAATTTCAGTTTATAATTCCTGTTATTTCCCCTAAATTACTAATTTTTCTTCCAAAGTTGGATTATTCTCAAACTGCAATTGATAGGTATCGAAACGATGTAGGAAAATAACATTCGTCTTTTAACTGCTAAGGTTTCGAAGGAAATATTGGCGCTATCCATATTGTTGCGAATGTGACTTGTATTGTAGTGAAGGTTTCCGTTCTGATAGCGACAGATCTAGCTCTTCGCTGTGAGACAGAACTGAGGACGACGCAAGGCTCAAGTTGGTGCGCGTTCTGTTGTACCGATGGATCTGCGCGCGCGGGTGGTTGCTTCTTTGTGCGCGCTCCATCCAACCAACGATTTTATAAACTTCTGTAATTGGCGCGATTTAAGAAAATTTATATTTCTTTGTAGGGGTCATCTCACATTAGTAATTTATTCAATTTTCGTTCCCTTTTTTATTATTTAACATTTTCGTTTTTAAACGTTTGGAAATTTTTCCGCGGAAAAGATGCCGTGTGTAGAATAATTGTATTTTTGGAGTGGAGAAAAGATGAATGCTAGAAAATTGTTATTGATGATTGATTTAAAAGATTTATTTTACCTTTTGCTCTATAATGTTGGGTTTGTTTGGAAATTTGTGCTAAAGAGAAATAAATATCAGGAACAATGTCCAACGTGCAAGCACAATCGCAAGTATATAGTTGCTAATTGACCTCAAAGCGCTTCCGTTTTGGTCAACCCGTGCATGACGTCGTATTTGAATACACGTAAAAGTTCATCAAATCTGTTTTGTTAACCGGCAACAGTTTCAAAGTCGCGTTGCAAAACGGTGACCCGCATGTGGATGGACCCAGTTGATAACTGATTTGGATCGGTTCCGTTCGTGTTAATTCCTGGGTTGATCCTTCCTTCAATACACCTCCAAAGTCTCTGGACTGTTTGAAAATCACAAGTCACCAACAAACCGATTGCATCGTGAACTGATTTGAAACTCGCGTTGCTAACTTGTCGACTCATATGAGGAGAATCCAACTCGTTCACTGTTTTTTACGTCAACGTAGTGATGTTTGGTTGCTATGTTTGAAACTTTTTTTAGTAAATGATGGTTGGAGGCGGAAAATGGCAGGTGACATTATTTCATTCGTCTCTTAGTCTGCCTTCTCCACTTCCTTCGCCACGGCATTCATCACTCTGTCAACAAGTGTGCACCATGAAACATCTTGAGTCTTCAGCTGCACGCGAGAGGACACCATGCACAATTCTTCCGTTCCACTTCACTCCTTCTCAGCTTCCCTGCCTTCCTTAGTGGGGGAGCTCCACGCGTGTTTGGAGGTTGATTATGTTTGAAGATTTCAATATCGACCTGAATTGCTTGGTTGCTGAATGACATGAAGAGTCGAGAAAGTGGAAGATTCCCCAAGACACTGAAGTAAGGTGATGTAACTAGGTGAAGGCACAAATATCGTACGAGGGTCCCTCTAGAGATACTTTGGATATACAAAGCGGAAGTACTGTCAAATTTAAAGACGAAAATTTACTACGTTCGTTTTAGTTTACGTAAATCACTACGTTTGTTGTGAAAGTGGAAAAATTCAACTCATTCCAGGTTTCATTCAAAGGCGCATAGGACGTAAGCCACCGTTTTAATTTTTTTGTATTATCATATTGTTTCAAAAAAATATGTTGAAACGAAATGTAACTGAACAACTACTAACTATTTTACGCTTAGAAATAGAAAGTGAAGGTCTCAGCGAATGTAACTCTCAATTCCAACCTAACCATATATGTACACCAATAATTTTCTTCTCATTTTGTGCTAAATAAATATTAATTATTAAAAACGAGAACTATTTTCAAAACTTTGACTTTGTATGCGAGAATTATGAAAAACTAGGTTAAAATACCTTGACGGTGTGAAGTGTTTTACAATGTATCCACTCTCCACTTTATTTTACCTTTTGCTCTATAATGATCAAAGTTTTAAGGAAAGAAAAACTTTTTTTAATTACAGAGATGTGTATAACACCGAATTGTTACGATTAACTTTGTTCGTTTGAAATTTTCCTGTCAAAATCAATGATCTAGAAAGCTTCTTGTTTTATTTTATTTATTTTACTACTCAAAAAGGAAAGGAATGTTGTAGTGTTAAAAAAATGCATCACGTTCTATACTGCTGAGAAGCAAAATAATAAATTATACTCCCAGCGATGCTCATAAAATTTTCGTAACATTGTGTTAAATTTCATAATTTGATAATTTTATTCTGTATCTAGATAAAAATTGCCGAAAATACTTCTATTGGTGCTTAAAAATGATAAGAAGCACATGGAAGTAAGAGTATAATAACAAAAATCTCAGTAGTAAAAATTCCTTTAAAGCGGGTATAACACATTGTTTTTGTTCCTGGCTTAAATTCCAAAATTCATAATCATATTTTTTTTTCAATATATGCGGTGAGTTCTAGCCATTGCTGCGCTTCTCACTTATAATCTACCTCCGGTGCACTTCCTTTTTTTAACACTTAGAACACTTCAAATTAGACTGTTAATTTTCTTCTTTCATTAAACGATACATTTTTAGCCCTCCCCAAAACATTCCTGCAATTAAAAAATTTAAAACAGAAAATAATTGATTACTTCATTGTGAGAAGGTGTATTCATAGTTTCTGACTTCAATACTTTCAAAGCTGAAGAGAGACTGTTCCAAGTTAGGTTCCAGCATTGACCAAAGGAAAATCGACTCTAGCGCTACCACGTGGGATCAAGTTGAGATACGACTATGGAGATAAAGTTGTCTGGTGGTGCCTTGAAAACCGACGCACTTGAAAATTGTCAATTTTGAGTTGGGTCAATATTCTTGTGACCACGCGTTAGTTTGTAGTTGAAAATATACCTGTGCGAACACACCGGACGCGGCGCGAATGAGCTTGTAACAGTCGAGTTCGTTTTCTTGAGGTGTTCAAACGCGGGCAGACGTGGGCGGTTCGCTACGCCATGGATGGTGAACTGCTAATTAATGAAATAAAAATTAGTTTGTATTTGTTTTTTAGTTTGAATTGTGGTTAATAAATATTCCTTAAAAATAATTTTATTTTTAATGCACTTGTAATATCGTGTAGCATTAAAAAATATAATAAATTATCTATAAATTGTTTAGTAATAATTTTCAAAATGAAGTTGTAGTACAATGAATGTCTTGACTATGTCACTTTCACAAATTCACCGTTACTCTACATGTTGCCATGTTCACGTAGTAAAAGTGTGCTCTCAAAGTTTCAAATTTTACGAAAACCAATTTTTCGCTACTCGATTAGTTATTAAATGATAGTAATTAATTGTGAAATGATTTTGTTGAAAAGCGCTATAATTTTCATTGAAAGTTCATTCTATAACCACAAAGTGGTCGCTAATAGTAATTAACTTTCTATTGCTTGCGTAAGAGGAACAACTATCCTCTCCTCCGGACCGACAGGTTTCCTCCAGTTAGTTTGTGTTTCCAGATCGCTTTTCTCTTCTCGTATGACGCACGAGTGCTTCTCATTCATTCTTAAAACTGGAAACAGATGATGGAAATCTCCAAAAACATCTCTCCCCCCAAACACTTCATTCACCCTCTCACTTCTTCGGTGTCCTTTCGAACTTAATTTAAAATACGAATTTTTGCTGAGCAAATTCGCACGCGCGGCTTTAGATAGTGGACAGCGCCATTTTGTCATGTGATCGATCGCGCCCGCTCACGTTGTGTGCGCAGTACCCGCTCAAAGAACGCGCCACAGCGGGACCTGTTTATTTGCACACTTAGATTCAAGCTACCAGTTGCCTTTACTGCTAGAGAAAACCGGAACTGCACCGTGACAATTGAAGGTAAGGGCGCTCCGCTCTGACACGTGTGGCCAGACCCCACGGCGGACAGAGTAAAATAACATACCTTTTGAGCGGCAATATGAAATTACCCCATGCCAAGCTGCAAGTCACAGGTGCGTGCTCGACTCGGGTGATACTCGCTCAATTCACACCTTTTCAGATACCAAGGATATTCCTCGGAACACTTTGTATACAATCAGTTGTACTCTAATCTGGGAATAAAAACGCAAATCGCGAAAGTAAGTTTCAAATGACATATCTGCTGACAGTGATAAACCTTCCTTTCTTATCTGACCGAATGATTGACAATCTTTTTTCCTCGCGCTCGTCTGATTGCCCGGTCATAAGCAAAAAAGAAAAAGAGAAGTAAAATATGTATCTGACACTGGATACTGGCGTGACAATAGAGTTACCGATCTCTTGTATTTTCAATTTTTTATATATCGTTAAGTTCAAGACAGTTGTTCGAGTGAAATGATCAGTAAGAAAGAAATTTATTGTCAAAAAGCGGTTACAAATTGTGTATGACTACTGAATTAATGTATGGGAACTTGCATGGGTTGAACCATGATCAATCGTGGTTTAAACCCGTAACGGGTTCTTGGTTAGAGCTTTTATTAGTTTTGGTTTCTTCTTGGTTTTATAGGTTTAAAAGATTAGAACTCCTTGCTCTTATGTTGGAATGGAGGTGAAATACAATGCTATTTTGGTAAATGCAATCGTGGAAGATCTTGCGAATTTTTGGTACTCGCGAAAAATATATTAGCTTGCTCCATTTTTTTGTTTTCCTTCATTAGTAAATAATTGGCGGTATTGTTACTCAATCGGTCCTATCAATTTTATTGTGTTTATTTTATCCCTGGTGCCTCATCGTGAGTATAGTTCTTTATAGTTTTTCTTTAGAATTATTTGTCGATTCCTTATCTTCAGAAAACGGGAGTCCCTCCACATGTTGAAATTCATTTTATTAGCATTTTACCACTACGTTAATGCGGTGCTTTACACAAAAGTATAGATTTTTAACCATGTCAATAACTTGCTATTACTAATTTGTTACGTACCAAAACTTCTTCTATAAAGTTGGAAGTATTATAAGTTAAGTAAAAACTACTAATATAATGCCGGAGATATGATAGGAATGTTCCACTAAAAATTATTACAGAAATATATTTTTCTCTTACTATACATCTTTATTATTTTAATCCATCGTATCTGTATTATTTTAATTTTATGAATCATAATATTTTATTTGCATTCCTTATTTGATAATTGTTATTTCTTGGAAAGAAAATAGGCGGCACTGTCTAGCAATTAATGTTTTTTGAAAATATATCAATTTTTAAACTGATTTTTTTCCTTTTTACTACGTACTTTCAAAATAAACATATTTTTTAGGTTTGCAGTCAAGTGCATTCTCTCTTTGACTAAATTGATTGTATTAAAGAAATTTTATCTTGTTTCATAATTCTCGTCTCCGTTGTTATCTTCGGCAGATAATTTCATCTGTTTCCTCTTCCAATTTTTTAATTTCATTACATGTTTAACTTTACTTTTAGATTCTTTTAGAATCAGAAATCGACGAGGATTATATTCTAAATTTGATTACTAGTTAATATTCAGCTGAAAAGAAGAAGCAGATTTCTTTGGAGTGCCAAAACACAAAACATTGTGCCAGTTAACTTTAGAAGAAACTTGCGGTATTGATCGTGTCTTGAACATAGGCAATGGTGAGGCAATGTATGTTTAAAATATTTAAATAAATTTAAAATGTCACCATAAAGGAAGTTGAGATATCAACACAACTTTCTGTCGTGAATTTTTAGTTTTTACTGGTACACGTGATTATGTTTCTAGTCACGAAACGAAACGTTGTATTGATATTGTAACTTTTGTATAGTGACATTTTAAATTAATATTAATGGAAACAAAAGTTTTAAAATAGTTTATATGTAAAAAATGTTTTTGACTATTACTTTTCATAATTAATACAAAAATACTGTGTGCTGAAATGAGGTTGAATACAGATTACGTATATAATTCTTGCAGGTGTTAAACCATCGTGGTAAACAATGAGAAGTAGAATAATTTTTTTATCATACATTTGTGTTCCACTAATGATTTTTTGACCTATTAAATTTATTATTTATTTTATCTCATAACTTTATTTTTTTAGGAATATTGCAATGTAGTAAAATGGATTTTTAATAAATAAATCAATAAATTTATTGTCTAAAAAGCAGTACAAACTGCGTATGACCACGTGGAGGACAATAAACTAATTTACTCTCCGGAAGGAAGCCAGGGACCATCCAGGGATTCAAAAATTTAAACAAAAATTCCTAGATAAGATAAAAAGTTAGCTACGAGTTATAATACTAATAGAATATCAACATATTTGTAATTTAACACAAAAAATTTATTTTACATGTATGAATTATTATCGAACTAGATATTATTCTGAGTATAGTGTTTATGAATCGTAAGAATTGAAATAACACTAAATTTACGATTTCTTGTTACAAAAAACACGCCTCTAGACAAATGCCTGGAGAACCTGTATAAGAAATCCGCCTCTATCCGAAGGAAAACCGGAGTAAAACCCGAACCAGGATGGGGCTACAGAATTAATGTACACAACCGTGCCAAAGTTGAGTACACATAAAACTAAATTAATATGAGTCATAAGACAACACAATCATGGAAGAAAATAGTTTTTTTAAAAATTGATATAAGTTATTTAAAAAGTACTACAGCAATGTCGTGATAAAGTACAAGAAGGATTTAACTTTTATTAAAATCAATAAATTCTTTTACAGTGTAAAAGCACTGGTGCAGGAGGTAGTTTTTAACCGCGTATTTGAAGAGATTCAATTTCATAATATAGTCCTTTTTGGCAAAGAGTGTTTGACACTGTAGGGCGATGAATATTATTATTGCGAGTATTGTGTTCGTGAACGAGACTGTTTCGTATGAAGCAACGGCTGAGGAAACGGGATATTCAGCCGTGAACCCGCTTCGTCCACCATCGAGAATTCAATTTAGATAAAAGAGGGTTTGAACCAGCGTCACCAGAGTTAGAGGGCAAGTACGCTAGGCACTACGCCAAGGGCCGCTCTTGAGAAGTACATGTTTGAGTGGGAATCGATACAAGTTCAAGATCTGATGGACACACACCTAGCTCAAAGGGCTGTCATAGGTGATTCCAACAGTGAATTAACGGAAATCACGGGTGATTGGTTGTTTCCGAGGAATCATATTATTTCATTAATTTGTATAGCTGACTGTTGCGGAAATCCTGTGTGAATATGTGTTTCAAATTTGGAGAAAGAGGAGAAACATTAGAAACATTGTGATCAATGATAAGACAGAAGAGAGAATTCAATAAATGCAAAAATAGCGATAGTTAATCTCTACTCTAGATACTGCCAAGTATCAAAAAGTAGCGCCCCTGAAGTGGTAACATTGACACGCACGCACAAATATGAGTGAGAAATTTCCAGGCTTTCTAGGTGCAACCATCAGTGCGGTCGTCCTTGTTGTAGCTCGTACGTGTTGTCTTCCGGTACACCAATGCGTAGATCAGTCTCCGTAGTCCGTCCCTGCTCGCTGACTGCCGTTACTGGCTCTGGAAAGGAACTACGAGTAGTGTAGTTCTTACCTGTAGCAGACTTTCTTTTCATACCGTGCGTAGACAGTCACAAACCTAAACATTAATGTACACAAATGTAATAGGCAAAAAAGTCATATCTAATTTTTTAATTCCAGGTCGCTTCGCCAGCTCGAGGTGGACTAGCTGCCGTCATTAATTACTTTACGTTTTTCTGAATATGTGAGAGAACTAAACTGTGTGTAGGAGACTTTGTATCCCATATAATATATAACCCTCCGTGTAACTCACTCATTTATAGTGGAAAAATGAATTGAGGATTCTACTAGTCGTGGGAAATTAATTGATGATTCTACTCGATATAATTCTTCTAGATTAATCTACTAATGATTCTACTAGATTAATCTACTATAGTGGAAAATTAATTGATGATTCGACTAGATTTTTCGTCTCACCTCAACATCCAGACTGACTCCCAGGCCACCTCAGCCTGCTGTAAAAGGAGTACCAGGGTCTATCCTGGGGTCAAACCGTCAATTGCGGAGCTCTACCCTCCGCAAACCCCTTCGGCTCCTGCGGGGCTTGTTCAGGGATAGTTTGACTTTTTGCCTAGTCGTAGAAACATGAAATTTGATTTTTCTCGATGCTCTAGAATAGCAATGAATGAGAAAATTCAAAAACTTGGAGAATTTTAATTTTTCTGGAAATTAATATTACGTCAAGCAAGCGAGCCACGCCAAGCAAGCGAACTTGTGGATGTGTCATGTTGCTAAGCAAAAGCCACCTCAATTACAAAAATATAGTAGTATGGCGGCGAACATCAGAAAATAGTATTGGGATTTATCGTGAATAGTGCATGTTATTTTAGGTTTTATGGACGTTTTGAAGTATTGTGTGCTCTTAATTCTACAACCAGTTTATAATAAACACCATATGTTTTTAATTGTTTTGTGTCTTTGTGCAAATAAAATGACAAAAATGGATCTTTATGAACATATTTAAAACTGCATCTGAAGAGTATAACTGTGATAAGATGCCAAACGTTATCGTTGTGAAGTTTTATTCGTTAAAATAGCTTTTATTCATTAATATGTCGTATGAGTATTTGTGATTGCTTAGCTCAGGTATGTATTTATATTGTCATTACATTGCAAATATGCTTATTATTTACATTGCCAAACTGGATTTTTTGAGTACGTGAGGTACTTAGGAATTTATCATTTTCATAGACATGTTTGATATTACTCGCTTTAATTTTTTTTTATAGTATTGAGATAAGATTGAAATTCGTATTTACGAATTTTAAAAGTGCAACGAAGATCTTTAAAAGTAAATCGAAGATCATTATAAATTAATTAATTGTTTTTTCCTTGTATCTCTCAATAAAACATGCTCAAGTCACAAATCGTGTATGCAGGTTGTAGTGAGAATTTGTATCGGTTCATTGATTCATTTCGACGTATGTTTATGTTCTTAAAGAAAAGTAATGTTCATAAAATTTTAGGCAAAAACAATAATTTTACAATGTAAGGGAAGGTTTACTTAATTTTTTATTTCACAACAATTTTTAAGTTTCACTTTAAACGCATTCTCCGTTTCTCACAATATGTCCAATAATAGACGATATTTGTTTTGTTTCACAGAAAACTGTGATTATTTGCAAGGATTATGCTGTTATTTTTCTGTGAATATTAATTACATAATTTTCAAGGAGTATGAAATGAATGTTTTAGTTCATGTTTCAACGCTTTGAAATAGTAATCATGTTAATTATCTCTTTTATACGTATCATTATAAGTTAGTAATTGTTTTACTCATTTTATCTTTTGCACGCAGTTGACCTATTGTTTACTCCTTGAATGCAGTTGTCTTTGAGCATTACCACTCAAAGAATAAATGAGGAATATCTAATATGATAATGTTGAATATTTATTGAGATTTTTTTCATTTCATACGTGTATTTCAGTTTTTTTTTAGTATTTAATTACCAATTAGCAGGGAACGAATGTAACTCATGACTCGAAATTTCACATTGATATTTTTTCAAAGGACATTGGTTTCCAACTTTGAGAAATTAATGTGTGTTCGATTAATGCAAGAAAGTAAAAAAGGTGATTCATTAATTGGTAATAATTAAATTAATGTTGCTTAGATAAAAATAGTTTAGAAAGGTTACGAGAGAAAGACCTGGGGAATACATGTTTTTATTTGATTTTTTTTCATGATGGTAAATACATGTAATAAAATAGTCAT
This sequence comes from Laupala kohalensis, assembly GCA_002313205.1. Classification (NCBI taxonomy): domain Eukaryota; kingdom Metazoa; phylum Arthropoda; class Insecta; order Orthoptera; family Trigonidiidae; genus Laupala; species Laupala kohalensis. Next base: position 819,086 of record NNCF01129099.1, on the reverse strand, counting down.
TTTCTGTATATTTGTATTGCAATACGATGCAGCCAAAACCTGTTTTCGGCTTTTAGATCGAGTGTTGCCACATGAACTCTGCGTACGATGGTTACGCGGTGAATGTTCTTAATCTACCAATAAGGATTTTTGCTCTAGATGGCTTGGCACGGGCGCAGTCCCCAAAGGGTGGAGGAATTGGGGGTTTACCCCCCTGCGAACGCAAGCGAGTAGCACAAGTATAGAACACAACACAAAGATTTCACGACTATTGACCCATTTCTACTTCTAACTCAACCCATTTTCCACACTCATTGCTACAAACAATGTGCAACAATATTTTACTCGAAAAATGTTGTATTCTAGTAATCTCGTTTTACAACTGCAATTTTCTCGGGCAATATATATCAATCCTCCAGAAGGAGTACAAACAAAGAGAAGAAAGAAAATCGTTCGGAAATCCAGCAGTGTTCATTTGACCTAGGTTTTGAACGCTGTTTATGTTTTTGTCAGCTGTACTGTTTGAATTTTTGTTACATGCTAAAGTTTTTATGTGTAACTCTGAAAATGCTGTAAAATTGGATAGAAGGTAACGTAATATAGTAAAATTTGAAGATTGAAATATCAACTTCTTTCATTATTGGCAAACCAAATCAGTATTGTGGATGTAGTAAGGACAAAACATGGAACTATGATGCGTGCATTGTTGTCTTGTTGATATTTGATTCATGTACTACGTTTCAGGTTAATAATTTCTTAAACAAGGACTGTACTTTAAAAATTAGACGTAATCATTAAAATATCAGTTCGTATGCCTGAAAATGCGAGGGATATTCTGGATATGCAACGAACCATGAAATAAAATTTTAATTAATTAGAACGAAATTCTTACAAATAACATAAAAGTTCAAACAACAATACTAAATTAGTATATGAATTTTAGAATTGCGATGAATCCTAATTTTCGAAATTTTCAATTTATATACATTTTAATCCCAAAGAAGTTATATGAAGAATTATATGTATGAATTGTAAATAAATATGTCGCAGTACACCTCTCTTTTATTTTGTGATGAGTGGACAAACTGATACTTCTGTCACCATTGACAATCCAAATATTGGTAATAGTTGTTGTAATCGTTTATTTCCCGTGGTTGTTACTTTAACTACAACCTCAAATTTTGTCAGGAAATTTCTCTGCGTAATTTTCAAACAATTTGAAAATGCCATCTATTATTATTCCTTGATTCTATCTTTCTATTTATTATTCTACGTTAATTCTAACTTTCTGTCATTCTCCATTTGTCAGAAAGCTACGTCCATATTGCGTAATTTCTCAGTTATAGTAACGTAAGACAGTCGCATTTTCTTTAAAACCATGTCACCACTATGTTGAGTTCCCATTACTTGTGCATTGTTCATCACGTAAATGTAAGTGAAACTTCGTGTAATTGTACGAGAAACTCCATGTAGATGTTTCTCACCAATTCCTCGTTTTTGACCATCAGTCATCCATCCTTCTTATCGCATGTCGTAGCAGCTGTCGACCCCTCTTCGCGATCTCAGTTTTCTGACTTCATGCTGCTCCTCTACGTTCCTTTCTTTTCCGCGCTCTGCTGTTTCTTGTGTACATCTTTCTCTTTTGGTGCAATTCTTCTTTATATTCTTCTGCGCTGTTTCTTCTTGATTTGTCGCAAGGTGTACGAAAATTCTGAATATTTGGGCTCGAAGGAAATTGGTCTTAATTGTTCTCTCGCAACTGGGAAACGTCAATATCTTATTTTCCTCTCTACTTCTTGACTTCAGTTATCGATTATAATACACGCTTGTCAAGCGACCTGAGCTACTTAACTTGATACTGCTTGTAGCCTAACTGCCTTAGGTGCTTTTACGTTGTGTCCGGATCCATCACCCCCATCTTTTCACGTGCTAGTGTTTGTGTCTGAAGCGTCGGTGCGAAACAGCTGTCACTCGCGTCTGTCGTCGCTCTTTCGTTGTAGTGCTGCTAACCTTCCGTCTCTATGTTCTTCTTTCTTGGGTTTTCACACTTTTCAGAATTTGTCTTATTTTTGTAGATTATTTTTGAACCATTTCATTGATTCTCATCTTTAATTGATTTCGGTAATATTTTTTATTCGGATATCCTCCGCATTCGTGCTTTTAGCGACTTTACGTGTTCGGCTAGTGAACAAGCTTTCCGCTTAAATAAATATGTCGCAGTACACCTCCCTTTTATTTTGTGATGAGTGGACAAACTGATACTTCTGTCACCATTGACAATCCAAATATTGGTAATAGTTGTTGTAATCGTTTATTTCCCGTGGTTGTTATTTTAACTACAACCTCAAATTTTGTCAGGAAATTTCTCTGCGTAATTTTCAAACAATTTGAAAATGCCATCTATTATTATTCCTTGATTCTATCTTTCTATTTATTATTCTACGTTAATTCTAACTTTCTGTCATTCTCCATTTGTCAGAAAGCTACGTCCATATTGCGTAATTTCTCAGTTATAGTAACGTAAGACAGTCGCATTTTCTTTAAAACCATGTCACTGATGCCAAACTTCCCTTCCGGTTGAATTATGTGAATATTGTTTGAATGAGTTTGCTTTTTCAGGACCCCGGTCACCGGGTTTCTGTCGCATTTCTGCTGCCGTTGTATTGTTTTGGCCCACAGAAGAGGCGGTCTGCGTTAAACATGGCACGTACCGCCTCCACCGTGTTAATATTTCACCGCGCACCTGTTCAGTTGCTAGCTTTTGTTTCGACGTCAGCCACCGGACGTGATGGACGGAGAGAGTGACGCGATGTCGCCGAGGGCGGGATTGGCTCGCAACTACTAACGAGAGGAGCGCGCCTAGATATGCACTTGTTCGCACCCTATGCTGAGTGTTGAGATTAAAGGAAATATCTTTGTTTCTTTTTCTGTATTTTCTCTTAACTAAATATTCATATCACCCTTTGTTACGTACTGTATTTTAAATCGTTATTTGAATTTGAATCAAACATCATATTTTTTTCTTTCTTTTTAGTAGAATGGCGGTTATCCACGATAATCGAAGAGTAATTCTTTCATTCTCTAATTGCTTAATCGGTTAAGGATCAAGGCCCAGTCAACTTGGGATACAGGTAAGACACCTACTGGGGGAACGGAAATTTTCTCAACGTTTCAGTGTTCTATTTACACCCAATAATTCACTGCAATGTCTGAATTTTTTAAACGAAAGTCTCCGATAGAACANTTTTTTTTTTTTTTTGCATGCTAAACATACATATTCTTGTGTAGAAGACCTGTCTTATAGCTTCTTTACTGTACCCATCGGAAGCACTTCCCAACATGTCTGCTTCCTGCCTCTCCTTCATCTGCTAGTGATCTACATATTGTAGTGGTTCTTGGTTTACTAGGTAATGGTGAGTCAAAATAGGTTGTGTAGTGCGAAAGACATGCTGGCGCGACGATGTGTCCTTGGTGAATTAATGTTAATTTTCAAATTGGCTCTTTAGTCTCTGCTCGTCTTTCCATCTACAACTGCAATTCTCCTTTCGTGTCTCACTACATTTTCTTTCTTCCGTGCTGCCCTATTTACGTATTTCCACTAGATTGCTTCGCCTTGTACTTAATCTACCGCCTGTTTACTCGTCTCCTTTCCCTGAGCCACGAAATTTACTAGTTTTTTCTCTCCCTTGCTTTCTCACTCATCAAGCTATCGCGCTTCTTTAAATCCTTCAACGTTGCCTCCTCCACAATTACTCTTTACATTCTGTCCTTTGTTCGCTCTTAGTCTCTCGCGCCTCCCTTTACATTCCCTTGCGGATGCTGCCCCGCGCCGGCGATGGTTGCCTGGTGTTCGATTCAATAGAGGTAACATGAATGATGAGGGAAACTTGGAGTGCCACCTGCAATAGATGTAGGGAGACGACGTCACCCCAGCTTTCTGACGTAAGCTCAATACGAATCCGTGATAAAATTGACTATTAAAGAAACTTTTCCATTGCTATAACCGTCACATGCTGTAAATTTTCGTTGGTTCAGATATATTCGAAATTTATAGCCAGATAAATAATATTAAACGGTCTGAAAAACATGAGAGATTGGTGGTAGAATCAAAAATACAATGCAAGGAAATCTTAATAATGAATATTGTATGCATAATGTAGTTATAATAACGTGTGCGTAAGTTGTTTATCTCTATTTATATTTTGATTGGGTCATTTGCTTTTCTAATTATTTGAAGTATTTGTGAAGTTACTCGTGCGATAAGTTGCTAATCCCTTTTTAACTTGGTATTGTGAGTACTGATGTAATCGATGCTCATTGAATGAAACAGTACTGCTGGATTATCAGCTCCTGGCTATTTGATTGAACCCCCTCTGAACGTTTTGACGGAAACCCATGAATTGCAACAAGTAGATTGTTCGGGAAATTCTATTGAGTCGCATATATACGCACATACATATATCATACTGCTTCTTCACATCTTATTATTGAAGGTTACAATAATATATTCTTTTTAAACACACAGAGGGTAATTATTCTCATGTCGCAAGGATATGACTGTCAATATTAAGTGTCGTGTGTTGTATGTTCTTCAATAGTTTTTGTCCGAAAGAACGAGTGCCAATATGTTTCTCTGAAGATATTAAAGCGAGTAATACAGATGAGGTCCTTTTGATGTTGACGTATCGATTGACTATTTTAAATGCGGGTTTTGAGCGGAACCCCGTGTACCCGTCGATTACGCATATGGAATGTGTTGGTGTTCATAGCAACCATTGATTTTTCAGTTGCTTGTCGATTAGTGTTCCAACCTCCGTCGTCTGCGTTGTCAAGCATAGTGTTGAAATTTTAGTCGATATGCAAAGACCAAAGGTTTTTGTACCAATGCCTTCGAACAAGGTGTAAAGTGTTTGCTCGCAGACGAAGTTCAGTTTTATGTTGGACTCCTTTTTCTCGTTAGTCGAGCAAAAGGTAGGAAGACACAGGTGATGCGGTTTGTGGTGTGATGGGTGAAGGGGTATCTAGGTCTTGGTCAATAGCGTCCTTATCCTCATCAACCGTTCGTTTTAATTTCACTTAATATTTTGTACAACAATAACAGCATTTTCGAAGTGCTATTTGAAATATGAAGTGTGATGCTGCCATATCTTCATGCTAGAAATATTTTCACGCGAAAGAAATATCCCTGAACATTTATGAGGTTTAATTTCGGAATTGGTTTAAAAAATATTTTATTTTGGAAATCTTTATTACATCTTGCATTATTTCAAAGAAATTTGTTTTTCATATCTCTAACTGAATGAATACTCGCTTATATCTTTTTTTAGCATTACAACACCCAGAAAAATAATGTCTCTCTAGAAACTATCTTTTACTTTTGCAGAAATTGTACTAAATAGGCCTGAGTTATATGTGATTTCTCATGATTTACGGCTGCAGGTGAAAAATGATTTAGCTTCATTGATCGAAATCCGTGAGTCAGGATATCCCGTTCGTATTTGCGAGTTTTGCGTTACTACATTTTACGATCTATGCCATGTGTTCATTTTATGACTTCATAACTTCCTCTTATTTTCCACATTCGTTTATGGCTCTACTCGTGAAGTTTTTCTATGAAATGTGATTTTCTAAAATTTGTACTGTATCAGTCATTAATACTGTTTTATGTTTATTATTATTTTGTGACTGCATGTTATTGATATGTGTTTGAAATTATACTGACTATATATCCGTGTCATTTTTTAACGACTTTTCATCGTGTTATTTCTAACTCCTTTAATTCTATTGAATCGGAGTATAAGAAATTCTCTATCGGCCTTCAATAAAATATTGCTTGGACATTTGATTAAAAATTAATAACTTTACAAATGGTTTTGTTCCCTTTGCTTTATTCTCCGTATTTTTTGGAACCGTATTCTTCGTGTGGGTTTGTGCTCCGTATTTGAATGTTATGTTTCCTTTCGCATTTTCATTATGAGGTCATATACTATACATACGGAACAACAGACTTTTCTTGGGTGCTGGACTATAGGAAAATAGGGTGATTTAATGTGGATTCGTGCGTTAACAGCCTCGATCCTTAATTCCCAATGAAAGTGTCGATATGATTTCAAATGGAATGCGCTTACTGCTCATTCGGAATTCTACATTCTTGTCTTCAAATGATTGAAAGTTATTACACATAATTAAAGAAAGCATAATTAATGGACTGGGAAAAAAAGTTAAACTGTTCTGCGAACGAAAGCAAAGCAGTAGTGAGTAATTTATTGAACACCTCGTCTCGAGTAGATTCGTTACATTGCAACGTTTCGCTGAAACTGAAGTGACGATGATACGGGATGAGTTTAGGGACGTAGGGCTGGTGGGTGTGCGACGACACGTAGGGGATTAGTTACCACCGGAGATCCTTGTGAGTGATGAGAGCGTGCCAATTTTCCTGGCTTGCAAACCATTTACCAGGCACTTTCGTTCATCTCACATTGACGACCGAGCGGGGATGAGCGCTGGATTGACGACGACACTGAAGTCGGCGTGGGAGAGGCGATTCGTTGAATCCTTATCGAGCGTATGGTACGATCCCACGGGCCTCCTCCCATAGAATCGGCGACGGACTGTTGATTACGTGTGCTGATGTTGATGTTCAATGTTTCTTAGGGACCTGAAGCTTCGGGAGAAAACTACAGTGTGGACGCTCCATCTACGTGTGGAAACCTGCAGCTATTTTCACGACCGTCTTGAAAATATTAGCGGCTTGGCGCTCTCCGGGCATTTGACGGATGGAAGAGCGATCGTACAATATACAGCGCGTCAATAACACTGCCCCTTTACCCATGTAAATATTGATATAAAACTTTAAAGCTTCGCACTAATATGGACAAGTGATAAAGGATGCCTTCCGTGAAAAAAATGTAATTGTTTTGTATTGCATTTTTTGTAGTAAAATATTATTATATGTCGTGCATGATTTGTTGTTGCGGTGTAAATCTTTCATGTCATTCCTCACAAGTGCATTTTTCAATATTTACCTGGAAGTTTTGTAAAACGAGAAAGTTTCTGCCTAATAGTTGAATTAAGTTTTAATATAAATCTTTATATTCTGAGGTGTATGGTTTGGCCAGGAACAAGTGATAAAGAGAACAAACGTCCCGACCTCCGATCGATGCGAGGAGCTGGCCATTTCCTGAGAATACATCGTTTATATTTTCACTTGTACTAATGNATGTTCTAATGTACATTGTCATTTAAGGAATAAATAATAAATCTAGGTTTTTTATTTTATAATATATTTGAAATAAGAAGAAATGAAATGAGTTTTAATACAATCGGTAAAACGTAGTAAAAATACCTATTTTAAAAAGTTTTTTAATTAAATTAATAATTACTTCTTGGTATGGAGATAATGTGGTTTCAAAGTTGATCAAATGAATCACTCAATTACTTATAATGATTTATAGAAAATCACACCTAAGTATAACAATATGAAGAGCTCGCACAAAATTAATACGTCTGATTCATGTTTTGTATCATTATAAGTTGTATGCAATATAATAAAACAACAACAATACCCAATCTGATTTCCCCTTCGAGTCATGAATATTTTTTGCAACGACTTTCAAGTTTTTAAATTTAAAGAAAATTCTTACTGGAGGACGATATATGATAAGTATGCGCGGAGATGGAGAGTCAGCTCTGTAAATGGGGTGTTATGGCATTGAGGCAGGAAAACAAACCATCACCGGGGGAAATACTTAGACGAAGAACAGAAACAGTCTTTTTTTTCTTTTTTTAAAACTATGGAGACCTGCTACGGTTATGAAATTTTCGTGAATGGTTTGGTGCCATACCATAGAACTATGGAGCACATAACGTATGATCTGTTTATTGTTGATGTGCCTTCCCTGTAGCCTAGGTTCTCTGGATCGGTTGCGTAAAGAGCAGTGCCCACCCACGCTACTAGTAGTAGTCGCCTTCTGCAGCCTGCTAGTGAATTTCCCCTTCCGTTGCACAGCATTGTGAGCGAAATGAACATCCCACCTACAACGTAGTATGTGCTGTGGCGAGCGTTTAAAATGCTGGCAATTGGCGTCAATGTGTAGATGGCCACCTGTCTGGTGTTACCGGTGCGAAGAAAGGATTGAGTGCTCTGCAAGTGATGGAGTTGTAGAAGTTGAGAAAATAGTATAATGTAAAAACTGACACCTGGATCATTGAATGTTTAAGGTCCTTTCTGGATTTGCTGCGTTTAGCATGTAATGCTTCCAGGATTAAGAATAACAAAAGGGATTCCTAGAAGTTTGGTTGATTTGGAAACAAGGTTACACGGGATAGTGTACTGTCCATTCACAGTTTAATTTATAACATGGGCAGATATATCTTTACGTCACGTTCCAGAATGTTTACAAGTTTCTGGTAGAAATGTTGATAGTTTTACGTGTCATGTGAAAAATAAAATTTCTAGGAGGGGCCGCTTCTTCATATAATCCGGAATAAGACTTTAATAGAACCTTCGTTCTCGCGCAAACGTATCGGATAGTTTACTGTTGCATTAGTTCGTTTGTTACTAGCTTCTTCTGGGTGTTCATGTGCCTGCTACGTTTCAGTTAAGAAGACTGGACATAAGTCACCGAAATGAGTCTTTGTGATGTCTCTCCGAAACTTATTTTTATCACTACGCTTTTAGAACAACGTTTTTGTCTTGAAAACTAATAAACAATATGTGGCATAACGAGATAATATGCGTGCCCAGGTTATAAAGTAAACTGTGAATGGACAGTACTCTATCCCATGTATCCTTGCTTCCAAATCAATCAAACTACTAGAAATTCTTCTCGTTACCAAACGCCTGGAAGCATTACAGATTAAACTTAGCAAATCCTGAACTTCTTGCTGAATTTTTATCCGCAAATAAATAAAAAATCAAATCTACATCGCAATATTGCTTTTAATCGATACAAAACAGTACAGCAGCAAACCTACGCCTGTTCTGTGTGGGGTACAACATCCTGCATGAACCTCAAACCCTTAAATACATTCCGAAATAAACTTCTCAGAAAAAAAGGAAATTCATCTTAGTATAATATTTCGAATACTGAAGTAAGTGAACTTCCTGAACTTCGTATTTCAGGCCATGTTGCAGAACTAACGCTACATTTCTTCAACCCTCTTTTATATCGCCTGTTTTGACAAAAGTAAATCCGCAAATCTGTAACGTCTTTTAATAGAATTGACTACTTATTCCCGAAAGATCGTCACATTAATTCTCTAACTTTATTATTTCAGTGTATGAGTTGTTTTTATTTTATTTTTTGTATTTAATATTTTGTTATTCTTCCATTTCTCTCTGTGATTACCAGAAATTGTGAAAATTTCCTCTGGGACAGTTTCAAAATTAAAGTAAAAAATTGTTTCGAAAATATTGATTTTTGTATAATTCTGTGTGTATTTGCTTTTCGACTGATGTCTCCTCTTTCACCTACGACATGAATTGCTCCTCTGTCCCATTGCCGTACCCCCTAACACCCCCTTTTGCTTTCTATGCGTTACCTCCCCGAGTCTCTTAAAGTGAACCACCTTCCTGGCTCTACATTTCGCTGATTCCACGGACGCAAACGTGTTGGCGTTTGCCCTCGCCTTTTACGCCCTGTGACATCTCTTTCTTTTCTACCAGCGTTCCGTTGCGGTAATCGACTAATTGGAGTTGCTCTTCCAGACACGATCTCCAATTCTGGAACTCGCGCTCTTGTCCTGTGCCAAGAAAGGTGCGCCAAATCGACCGCAAGACACAATGTCACCATACCAATGATATTATAATGGTCTGACTTTCCAATTAGAACCGAATTTCTCGAACTTTTTGTTTGTGTTTAAAGACAATAATATAGAAATGGAAGTCCAAGTGAGGCATGTATACACTGGAAAGTTCACCTCATTTCTGGTTTCCTTCAAACTTTGCTTCTTTCACATTTACCAAATTATGAGATTTAGATGTGAGTAATCGCCTTTGAATAATCAGATCATCTCATTTATTTATTTATTTACATCAAGAGAAAGAAAATAAAGTTGTAGTAAAGAAAGAAAATACCAAGGTATAAAAGGCTTTGGAATCAAAATTATAAGAATTTACGACTCGTACTGTGTAAATTTATGTTTACTACTAGTACAAAATAAAAACAATCATCTTGAGGAAACTAAATTTACAGAAACATTATGAGTCTTCGTGATTTTTTTTGATCCGAGCTTCTGGGCAGAGAGGGGCAAAGTTTCTCGATAGATTTTATTTGGCAAAGAATTTACATAATATTTACCTAAAACGACATGCATGCCACATCGTGCATTCGCTTTACTTGTTTCATTTGTCTTGAGACTAATTTGAAACTAGGCGTTTTCAATAAAAATTACAATAATTTTCCTTAACTTTCCGTGTCTTATAATGATTATTTTTTAGATTCTATGTTGGCAAATCTATTTTCTTTGTAAAGGGTGAAATGTTTTTAAATCAACAGTCTTTTTATAAACCACGGTAGGCGATAGGTCGAAGAAGACCGAAACAAGTACAAACTTTCTTAAATATAAATGATGTTATATTGGATGAAAACAGGAGACGGGAACGGAAACGGGATCCTACTCCGACCACAGGTGGTTATCATAGACTTATATATATATATATATATATATATATATATANCTCACTGACTGCTCTCAAGTCGTTGCACAGTAACACCACGCGGATGTGCGAGCGAGAGGGTGAAATCTCTCAGTATCTTCTGTCTCATGTTATCAGGGACAGTCTGCAGCAGAGACGGTTGCCACTATTTATATTTTCCTCTATGGTGGTTATGCTGTCCACTATCCGATCCTCGTACGCAACAGTACCCAATTTCCTTCCGGATCTGCAATCTGGAAGACATGGGGCACATATACATGCATGATAATTAAGTGAACCCAGATGGCACACATGTACCCGAGGATGTGCTCCAGGTAATAGTACAGAGTTGTGGAAGGTGAAAAGGTGTTGTGGGCACCATCTCTGCGATCAGTGCAGAAATTCCGGGGTTCAAATTCTGTCTCGTCACCATTTATATCTGGCCGTAGTTATTACATTGTTTGACTTTCACTCACACTTTAAACTTATCCTATAGCTGGCAGATTACGTCCACTACGTTACAAATGGAGGAGCACAATTTCTCGAAAGTTCTTGCAATATCGATTTGTCGTCTGGAATGCCTTCTATTGTGTTATTGCACCAAAATCTTGTAAACCGTTGCTAAGAATGTTTGTTTTAATTGTTTTAGTAAAACAAGATTGCTAGTTTACATTTTATTTATATACAGTTTATTAATAAAGCTTTAAATACTAGTAATAATACTGCTTTCAGTCGATAAGAAAAGTATTTTGAACTTTATATGTGTAATCGTCACTTCGTTAGTTTTAACGAAATTTGGTTAACTGCATTATATCGTATAATTTGTTACAAAACATTATTACTGTGAAATAAATTGTAACAGTAATTACGAGGAATGTGTCTGTTGATTTAAGCTTTCTTTTGTTAACTTTGCTAGGATATATGAAATTCAGAATTTAAATATTCTTTCAGCAATTATTTCACAATATTTTGGAAAATTCACACTTATGTGAAAATAATAAGATATTATTTGCGTACTCAATTTAGTTACATTTTATTTATTGTCTATATCCTTTGTATAAGTTCTGTGCTTGGTATGCCGTTAGTTATGCGAACTCCGTGGAAAGTAATTCTCATTTTTTTCCATTTTGTTCATTTATGGAGTGATTTTATTCCTTAGAATTATCGTTCCACTAATATTTTTATAATTGAGACTTGGTGATTTTTTGTTTCGACTTATTTATAAATGTTATGTACATTGCGAAGTAGTCTTGATTTAACCTGGAATGTTTATTTTATAGGTAACGTTTTTACCATATGACTAAGTGCCGATACTGCAATAAAGAACAAAATAATGTTTAATTATTTCTCGATAACTTTCATTTATTTCAATGCATGCTTAAAAGTGATTTCATTATCTTTATATCTCTTTCTATATTCTTATTGAGTCGATGCCAAAAAATTGCGAGTTTAGTGGCTTGTGTTTTTCATAGCTATTTCCGAAATATATTTTCCGAAACTTCATGAAATACGTGAAATGTATTTACTTGACTTGAACACAATATTTCTATCGCATTATGGAAGATAAAATGATTATGCTAACATAGACCTGTATCCAAGTTTCTTATATCGCCGATGCTATTTTGTACTTAGAAATGAGGTTCTCATTTGTTATACCCCCCCTAACTATTTCGTCTTTATCTTAAAATAAAATTCACAGTGTCACTTTGTTCTATCGTCTCTTTGTTAATATCTTTTGACTGCCTCGAGAATATACCGTCTCTGTCGCGGGGAGGAGGGTGAGAAACTTTATTTTTTTAGTGCAAATCAGCATGTTTAGTCATTTTTCTTTTTTGATGAAAGATTTGAAACTTTTTGTACATTACTTCATCAAATTTTATTATGTCGAAAGTGAGTCGATAGTATGCTATGCGTTCAGAAATCTTGGACGCCCTACCCCATGTACTGGGATAATTTCCACTCTGTGTTCAGGTGTTTCATCGGAGCGCAGAGAATCACTCACAAAATCAATGTCTTGATCAATGATTAGATGTCTTTGACCTTGAAGAAATTTTGTTCTAGATCTTGATTTTATGAAGATGCGTTGGTATTCCCTTCTAATGATTTCTGTACACCACTAATTGTTTTGGTGCTATCGGCAATAGGAACCAAATCCGTTTTTCATTCCTCCAGTTTCACTTCTTCTGTCCGTATTTTTTAAGTTATGTATTTGAATTCATTGGTGGAAAACTTTCAGAATCTTATTTCTGGAATATTTTATCAATTCTGCTTCGATTCCATCTTCTTTGGCCTCTTTATTTTAGTTTAAGATAAACCACTCCGTATTTAACCTTGTATTTCTCTTGGAGTAGGTGGTTCATTCCCGTTTATCTGTAACTTTAAAAGCATTAGAACATTCTCTGTTTAACAATTATTGGAAACACTTTCTCTATTTCCATTATTTTCTGCTTGCCTCCCGCGATATTTCCTTATTATTTCAAACTATAGACTTGGGAGAATGATTTATACCTGAGATAAGGAAATACAGAAAAAACACGACGTTCAATGTCTATGAAAGCAGGGATGTTTCCAATTGGAAGAGAAATGTGTATTACATACTCGTTTCTCCCTCGCAATGAAACTCATTAAGCAACCTGGATTACTCCAGTTGGAAATCAGTTTCATATCATTATCACAATTTTGGACTTATTTTGGTCGTACAATTCTGTTCAGTGCACATGTGATCCATCCCTCCTTCACACTCTTTATTTCTTCGTGTATCCCATTGGAGCAAAACTTCCTTTCCAAAACCCTTGGCTTCGTGTTGGTTCGCTTTCCATTGGTTTTCGAAGCGCCACCTAGTGATGTGTGTGGCGAGATGTGATGTGACGAAGATGCGATCTTAGATCCCTTCATTGCGTCACACCACTTTGGTAACTACCGCCCTTTCCTCTTTCAAAGGTACACCGTTCAAAGAGGACGCTGATTGTAAGAGCATCGTTGCTTCTTCTCTACGAGTGTGAGCTGTAGACGTGCTACGAGCATACTGGACGTCCTAAGTTAGAGAGAAGCTGATTATTGTACTATTCATCAGTGCGAGTACATCTCAGATGAAGAATTTACACAAAAAAAAGAAACAGATGAAACGGAAAGAGGGAAATATAGTGCAAAACAATAAATATGTAGGAAAATGGGTAATAAATTTGTGTTTAAAATATAGATAGCTTGACAGACGCGGAGGAATCAGGACAAGCTCAGGAGGTGAAATGGAAAAACAACGAAATTGAAACGTTACAGATAACGGCAAAGGAATTATGAGGGTATGAACAAAGGCCAAATATGATTGGTGAAATTATGAAAAGCGAGAGTGTGCTGTGCAAGACAGAAATGAAGCACACAAGGCAGCGGTATAGTGTAATACGGGCTTCGAATTTAGCATAACAGGGATAGTAAATGAGAAGAATATGAAGTAGAAATAAATGATAATCTATAAATTGAATGCAGAATGTGACAAAAAATAGCACGGAAATTTTTACAAAAAGGTGACAATTGCGAGGTCCGGGTATCAGATAAGAAACACATTTCGTAAGGTTAAGGAAGAAAATGTAACGAGTCATAAATAGAAAATATTGGAAGAAAAACACTCCTTGTTCTTTACAGGAGTAAATTCAAGTAATTTGAATTACTTGGACTAATATGATAATGATTTTTTGGAAACAGTTATAATATTCCCTCTATTGGCGTATTGTTCCTCTTTATGAAATTCTAAGCGCAGTTAGTAATTGACATAGTACAAAGCATCACTTCAGTATGTCTAGTTATACTCTTTGTAGTATCTGAAGTAACACTCCTTCGTAGTATGTATGTCTAGTTAGTCCTTCGTGACATTAAAGATAAGAATTGTTATCGTATATCATTTAATTTGTTACCTATTTAATAATTTTATTGCGACTTCGCACTAGTACAATTTGAGAGCTTGAAATTTCAAAGTCTCATTACATAAAATCAATCCAAATGTGAAGAGTAGTAAATGTTAACACAGCAACACTGGTTCAAAACTTATTACAAACCAAGTGCAATTTTTGTTATCTGCGACTCCTTTCCGTGGAGATGCACGTAAAGAAACGTATTCGAAAATATGTTCGTAATGATCTTTCTCAAGTAGCGAAGTGTCGAAGCTTAAATTAAGTTGCTGACGAAGGAGACGAGAAGATCCTATTATTTGCAGTTGGCGCTGCAATTTTTACCACTGACTCATTTTCTTTTGTTGGGTTTCTACTGGAGACTTAATAAATTATTGTATTTTGTACATTTTGCCTGTTAAACATCCGTAAGAATCCCATGGTAGCCCGCTATTTTGGAATATAACTATCAATGGGTGACTCCAAAGGGTACATAAGGACGGATTCAAAATTCTATGATATTCGGAAGACAGTTGTTATTTTCTGGAAGGAGGTGCAAGACGAGAAATCGAGAGAAAAGAAAAAAGTGTGTGCGGATTGGTGCAAAGAAAATAATATGGAAATTAAAGGAGCAAAAACATGTGGGATGGTCTTCGGAAAATTGAATGTGTGGAAAATAGAACCAATAGTCAGAATAGGGAACGCTAAAATAGAGACAGAGGATTACTTTTCCACAGACATATAGATTATATTGTAGTCAAGACAAAGTAGGTATTTTATTCTTTGCTCAGAGTAGGCTACAGTAAATTTAATAATGGACAGAAGGAAGTCAAACAGTTATTTAAAGGACCAATCATAACTATATGGTCCATTAAATATTTACATATGGTTGTGAGGTATGGCACAGAGCTCTGAGGAAGGTAAAGCAAAATGAAAGGATTGCTCGAATAGTTACGTCTCCTACGACTTAGTGGGGCTTATCAAACCACATCAACAGATGCTCTGAATGTCTTATTGGGAATGTTACTAACCGACAAACTAATCCAAAAGTTAGTACTTCGAGCAATAATGAAGACAGATAGGCAGATAATAATAGATGGGGAAAAACTAAAGGCGGTGGACAGAGGTTGGAGAAAATAATTAACGGGCACACTTTTGCAAACGTGGCAAATAGAATGGGATAAGTCTCGGAAAGGGCGTGATCTCTATAAAATTATACCCGATGTACAATTTGCTGAAAAGAATAAAAAATGGTTTCTACCAACCCCGGAAATGACTGAAAGGACATAGAGATAATACGACGCATTTAAAATGTTTTAAGATATTTACTGATGTAACGTGTGATAGTGGAAAAGACGAAGAAACAAGACAACACATGCTTCGGGATTGTGAGCTTTTTAAACCAGAACGAGCTAGGCACATGAGGAAGATGAGAACAACTAAAAAATTTATAACGGATAGGACCAGAAAAGATGAATACTGAACAAATGTTATAATGTTTTCTGAAATATGTAGCGTGGACCTATAGAATTAAAACAGGTCGAACTAGTGGTGCAAAACCATTGCACATACTTTTTCATATACGTTTCTCCGTCTGCAGCATAGTGTGAGAAAAAATTATATTGTGAAAGGGTCATTTCGGGCGTCGTTTTCTATTTTGGTCGTCTTCCAGTGCCCTATTCATGTTCAATATCGCTAGAAGAACTTATTACTGCCTATTATTTCAAATTTGAAAGTAAAATAAATATTTAGAATATTATTTCAAAACATATTGCGACATATCAGTCTTATAAATATCGCAAAAGTGTTATTTAAATGTAATTTCGTTGTAGACAGAAATTGATGTATTTTCGTATCTTCAGTGCGTTTGCTGTCCCATGTATTTTATCATTATCATATCTTTCATTTCAGCTTACAAAAAGTGTATTCTACGTCCGCTTGGTCCATTTACTATGCTAAATATTATTCACGCTTCTTGAAACAGTAAACTAATGTGTAAGTGTAGCAGACATAAATTATTTTACTGAGTCTATACCAAACTTTGAAGCGAAATACCGATAATGCGAACGTAATGCATATTAACTGTACTTTACGTACCGAAAATTTAAGGGAAATCGCTGGAACCGCTTTTGAGAAACATTCAAAAGAGTACTTCGACCTTTATGTGAAGTACCCTTTGTTTTAAAGTAAAAAGAAATTAGAGCACGTGCATCGACAAGTAAATTCGACCGTAAATACGAAATGCGAATTAAATTGATTCATCCATTTACTCAGAAGCGCTACACACAGACGGTCGGACTTTATGCCAAAAACCACTTTTTCAGAATCAGGGATCGCCAAAACGGACATTTCCGTGGAAATATCGCTTTCGATATTTTAAAAATTTGTTGAAGTATGTAAACTTTGCTCATTTCTTTGATTTTTTCTTAAAATATGCCAATTGCCGCATTAACAGAAACCAGCTGTAATTGCCATCACTTCGCGACGAATGGGTGAGTGTTTTGTTAACATGGAATTACTTTACTCGGTGCTTTGCTCGTATTTATACCTACGCATCACATCATACACTACTGTGTTCTAATACTCGCGTATCGCGTTTCGCTTAACATTGAACACTATTTCGGGTTCTGAAACGACGACTTCCTTTGTTCATCCGTTGCATATCCTTCAACCCTCACCTTTGCCACTATCCTCACGGCATCCTCGCTGTGAACCCCTCTGTCGTTCCACGTAAACTGTCTCTACTATCGTCGGCGCTGGCGCTCCCATTCAACCAACTACCGACTCGCTGTCGCGGTTATCTTTGCCGCCGCCACCGCTGTTCTCGATTTGTTAGTGCTCTGCCCGCTCGCGGTACAGCTGGGCCATTAACATTCCCTCGTCTCGCCAGACTGATAATTACTACAAATTGAGACAAAATGACTAGTCTCGCGCAGATTTGATTGTAGAACGCGTTTTTCTGTGCGCCCCATGGAAACTGAGGGTAACAAACTCATGGAAACGTTACCACTGTCGTTAATTTCCCAACCTGCAATAGAACGTTGTGTATTACATTTCATCGCTTGTATTGGAATTTTAATGAACACTTTTGAGATTAAAAGAGATAAATTCACTTATTTTATTTAAAAGGAAGAGAACGTGGATTTTAGGCACACGATAATAAGGAAATTAAATGCAAATATCGTAATAGGTAGGGTATAAAATAATTACTGTTAATCCGGAGATATTCCCGTGGACCAATACAAATATTTCGTGTTCTTTTTTCTTAAGTGTTTTGAACGTTGTTTGCTTTTTGTAAGAATCCGTTATTGGTTTTAGCGATATGAATATTAGTTTTTGTCGCATTGCGTGCGACAAAAATTTAGAAATAGTAATTTATTCTATATACTCATTTGACGAAAGGAAAATCGTACACCCTTCTTCGACTGCAACTACATCTTTTTTCCTTGAATACCCTCTCATAAAGCTGTGACGTACGGGTTACCGCTGGTGTTTGTTTGATGGGAATAACGTTCGCTATTTTAAAGTATACGCGCTGTTTTGATCTCGGAGAGTGTGATCGGGGGGCTCCTGGGCTCTCTTGCACGCTTAATATTTTATTAAATAACACTGATGTGGTATTTTTAATTTATTTAGTATTTAATAGTCTTCGGTCAATTTAACTAATGATCTCTTAATTGATGGCTTACGTTGAAGAGGAGTGGAGGTCTGTAACATTACATTTTGCGATAAGCGTGTTTCAGTATTGTTATTTTCTGTTGAGAATGCGTCCCATCCTTCCCAACTAACTCGAGGACCTTCACTGAGCCTCCTGTGGCACCTCGTCCCTTGCGCCTCGCTTATCCGGCAACGAGCAAGGCATTACGTTTTCCAGATGGTGCGCGATTTTGCGTGGCGCTTCTCTGTCGCTTGGGAACTGGCCGTGACCCCTCTATGCGCCCCGGCTCATCCTGTTCGGCCCCGCCCTTTCCTCTACCCGCGAAGAGCAGCTCCCTGCTCTGCGCCACTTAATTAAGGAAAAGCCCCTGTGGGGAGCCACTCGTAGTGACACTGGCGCTGGTCACCAGAACGAGTGCGAAAGCGACGCCCGCGGCGACGGGAGGCGGGTGCGGCGCCAGGATCCCTCGCGCGGTGATAGATATTCGGAGTCCCGGCGGCGGCTCGGGGGGCGGGACCGGATGAAGAAGAGAGGCCGCGGCGAAGGGGCGGGACCCATCGCCCTCCGCTCGTTCTTCTCGGTCCCCGCCTCCACCGCCACCTCTCAGCCCGAGTTCTGGCCGATCCCAGCGATCCGTTCACCACCAGGCACCGGACCTCCCCGACGAGTGATGTGGTGCAGAAAGTGATACGTATGGAGATGTAATAAAAATAGATTGTACGGCTGCGCCTCCGGATATTGCCCGTCCTGGCTGTATGAAACGTGCGTTAGATACGGCGTATATATATATATATATATTTCTTCAGCAGTGCGACCGCAGGAACCGGTCGCCGGGGTCGTCTTCTCGACCCCGCGTGCCCCGTGCGCTTCTCTGGTGGCTGCTTTCCCATTCTGCTGCACCGCACCTCGTTGGGATGTGCCGGCAGACGGCATCCTCCCGACTTAGATAGCAGAGGATACAATGTTGCAATTCTGGATGTGGTTTCAGGAGTTGTCCCATTCTCGCATGGTGGCTAAGTTGGTGCAATCCATTGCGACCGTTATGGTGTTAGGGCGAAATTTATTGTTTTCACGTGAAATATTCTCTTGCTCACATGCGTCTTATTTCTCTCCTTTTTTACTCGCTCTCTTGCTGAAAACTGACTTTCTCGATACTTCATTTATCAAAAAGTTTTTATATGATCCTTAAATTTCAATGTTTGTTAACATTGCACCAGATATCACCATAATTTGGGTCAATTGCTTAGCACAATGAAGTATGCAAAGATTCAGTTAATTAATATTTGAAAATTTTTCTGTTATTGAGGGTACCACATCATAGAATGCGTGAAGCGTCTGGTGACATTTGGAATGTTATGTTGCGGTCATTGACGAAAACTTTTATCTCTTTATGCTGACACTTTTTAATCCTCCTCATTGGTCATTTTCTTTTGTATAAACCGTCTTGCAAGTGTAGCATTAAGAGCTGGTAAATGTCTTTTCATTAACGAGTTGTTTTGATAAGCGTTCATTTAAAATCATGCATCTAGTGCATTTTAAATTAATTCATTCATTTTTGTCTCATTAACTTCGTCATAAAATTTTACATGATTTGTTTGTGCATATTATG
Organism: Laupala kohalensis; assembly: GCA_002313205.1. Classification (NCBI taxonomy): domain Eukaryota; kingdom Metazoa; phylum Arthropoda; class Insecta; order Orthoptera; family Trigonidiidae; genus Laupala; species Laupala kohalensis. Next base: position 799,320 of record NNCF01129099.1, on the reverse strand, counting down.
ATCATTTATGACTGTGAAATGCAAAAACTGGAAGAACATGGCCTTGCAGCCTGCGACTTTCGGTGACCTTGCTCAACTACAGTGACTGAGTGAAGGATCCACTTCGTGCGTTCCTTTCCTTGCGACTTCTTGGATGGGTTGATGAGAAGGTCCTCGACCATTCCAGCCGTGCTCTGTACCAAGAGACTAGCTGGATAAGCAGGTAGGCGAGGAATGCCGACAATACTGCCTCCATATGGCTGGCCCAGCGCCGTGCATCATTAATAGCGTGAGCACCGTTACATCTCGTCTCCGTCGGCTCAACGGCTTCCCCAACGTTGACTTCATGACTACCTACTCAACGCCCGCAACGGCCACCACTTCTCTCGGATCGCTCTCAACACCACTCACTAGTCGTTGTGCTATGACTTCCAGTTAGAAGAGCAACTCCACTGAGCAGATTCCTTATGGCGCAAAATCTCTCGTGTATCTTTTTATTAAATCGACACAGTTTTATTATTGTACTCCAAAACTGTGCCACTATTGTAATTCATTACCATGAAACTGAAGATGAATCCGAAGTGAAAAGTCCTATAGTGTGCTGCACTTTCAATCAATTTTAGTTTCCGTAAGTTTCCAGAGTTTATTAAGTTAATTTCGTTTCGGGTAAAAAAGAGGACAATAAATCTCGAAATTTTATAATGGTTGTGCTTGTTCATTTGTATGTCGACGCTCTTTCCTTATGTTATGTAGGTTTCTCTTACATACTTTCCGTTCTCTGTAGCCCTTTTTTCTTTGTCCCACAATTTTGTATTTTCTTCTTCTGACAAATCACTCCAAACCTAGAGGTGACGTCAAGTGACGTTCGTGTATTACTTCGTTTTCATTGTTTTTCAATCTCTCTTAACTGTCTCTCGCCCAATCGAACTGATCTCCAATATCTCACCAACTCCCACTTTTCTTCCCTTTCTCTTCTACTAGTAGAACCCTCTTAAACGGACTGGTCGGGACCGATACCCATTTGGCCAGTTAATCCAAGATTCCGGCGAAAAATCTTTTTTCATTCTGAATGACCCTTGAATTTCATCTGGTTATACGAATAAACAAGCTAATAAGACGTCATTGAAACTCATTTTATTGTACTATGTGGACATAAATGTATAAACATGAAAAAATTGATTCATTGACAAATATACTATGTACATATTGATTCATAGAAAAATTGACTCCTCCCCGTGCCCTGTTCTGCCTGCTACAACACAAACACATATCACACCTACCGTCGTGTCACCCTGTTTTACTTTCCAGGAAAGGCCCGTCAAACAATCAATGTTTGAGTCACCACCTGCAAGCTATTATACGCTGAAAGAAGGAAAATTGTTTCACGGGATAGACCGGTTAATCCGAGGACGTTTTGTCCTGAGTCCAATTAAAGGGGTTCCAATGTATGCCTGATCCTCCCCTTTAATTCTTAGTTTCCTATACCATCGCATCTGCCTATATCGCCAGCGTTCCTGCGGAACTGAACCATAGTCCTTCATGTGTACCACCCTCGTATCTTCCCCAAATGCAACACAATCGTGTCCACCACAGTTTCACTTGCTTCCACTCACTTCCACAACGCACTCCGCTCGATCATATCCTTGACTACTAAATGCTGGGAAGTGGGGATATTTTTTTAAAACATACACTTTCTATTGGAATAAAAAATATGAATTCCCTTATTCGCGCTTAATGATAAGGTAATTTACAAAAATCACTTGAAAACTGGATTTCCAAACTTAGGCCCTCTTGATTCTGCATAGATCGATGAGAAACCATAATTTTTATCAAGGGGGGTGGCAGTATTTGCGGTTAGGCTCATTGAAGTCGGCCAGCGTGCACAGATCCAGCGGTCGAACTACGTGTTCGCCGCTGACCCGGGTGGGAATGAGAAGCGACTGGCAAACGAAAGTACGGCGGTGGCAGCGCCGCTGCGAGGGTGCCAATGTGTCCCTTAGGACGGGCTCAGGCGCGGCGACGGCAGGCAGTAGAGGCGGCGCTGGCGGCGACAGCTGGGTCCGCGCAGACTGCAGATTGCAGGAGAGCAGCTGGACAGACCCATACCTACCCTGCGCTCGCCTCCACACCATTCGCTGTCACTATCCTCCCTTTCATCTGGGCTGTATCTTCCGACAGACTGAGATTTCAAGATTCGTACGAGGACGTGATGTGATTCTCTTAGCTTTTGCACCACGTTATTGTGGGATTGTAAGTAGTTCTTGTAGATTTGTATTTCATTCTGATAGCGGCGAGTCCAATCGTTTACTTGTAATTATTTTATTCGTCTATGATTATAGATGTTGCACAACTTTTATAGTACTGGTACTAGTTTTCACTATTCTAGTTCATTAGGATGTCGTTTCCATTTTAATTTATTTTAATCTGCTTTGTCTTTTATGTGTTTGAACACCATCTCAATTTCCAAATGCATAATACGCACGATTTTAGTTGCGTTTTTAAATGCATTTTAATCTTCGGTTTTTGTTTATTTTTCATCACTCTTTCTTACACAGGTTTTCGTATTTCAACTTCCCTGTACTGAAACGTGAATTTCTTGTGCAGCCCTTATTATTGTGTGTATTTTTTTAAATGACGAAATGATAAAAATCCACCGATTTTTGGTTTTAAAAATACATGTCAAAGTTATTATGGTTCTTTTTTGGTAATGTTGCTTGAAATATTATCTGCGACATTTTGAGGTATCATCTCTCGTAATTTGACATGTGAAGCTAGTACTACTTGAACTATTTCTGTTGTTAGCGTGTTACGACGCGTGTAGCTGAATAGGTAAAGAGGGTTAGCTGTGACACTTCCGGGGCGCGGGCGATAGTACACTGCGGAGTCAACGACGGATCCGACCACTAGTCGTGCAGATGTAACCTGTCCGCGGGACTGAATTATATACAAACAAGAGCGGGGAGTGCGTGCTGCGTGGCCGGGGGGGGAGACTGTGCAGAGGCTGTGCTCCCTGAGGACCTCTCGCGGTGGCGACCGCGCACATAGATGGCTGCATTAGCGACGCTCGCCGCCTGAGCCACTCGGCCGTGCCGCTGCTCCCCACTCCGCCTCTCCAACACGCTCCTGCCTCATCTCTCCCCGCAGAGCGGACGCTACCCGTCGTATTATTAGCGAGATATATTTTATTTACAGCACGCGACTCGTTGCTTAACCCCATTACTCAGCGCCGTTGTCTCCTGGAACCCTGCTATGTTGTGCTTACGGTCTGTGTTTTGAGAGATCTCGGGAAGATATGCTTGGATTTTGGCATCAGTTTAGCCTCACTCTATACATTCATGGATGATTTTTTCACCTAAGACTGGTTATTTCTGGACCGTTCTTTTATTTTATGACGCACATGATAGACTATATTGTTATTAGTCACATCCCTTAACGTCTCCTTTGACACCTTCCTCGTCACTTTCATGAGCGTCTTTCCTAGAAGTAGAAATTCTTTTTGTATGTCTACATTCCTCCTACGCTGTTTTTCTTTTAAACATTCTCTTCATAAAAATCGAAACTGGACTTATTTTAGCTCTCAGAGTAATTCCTTATCTTCCTGTCCTACACTTCGTGAATCCTCATGTCCAGTGCGGTCACTGGATCTGTGCGCACGACTTTCACTTCTAGTTTTTGAGCAGGAGTAGCGAGGATACTTTTCTAAAGACACTTTACATATTGTCGGAATAAAATAACAGATATCCTAGTTCGCATTTTTTATAAATTTACCCATATTAAAGTTAATATACAAAATTTAGCTTATTTTATCCTGCGTAGACGGGTAAGACGCAAAATAAAATCATAATTACCGTTCTTCTTGTTAGGCTAGTAGCAGTCAACCCGTACGCGCGATTCCAGAGGCTCAAGTGTACCTCTCGTCACGTGTCGCCAGTCCTCCTTCACACTCCTTAGGCCCAATTTCACCAAATGGGGAATAATCACGATTTTCTAAAACGTGATCAGGTAACATTAGTTACTGTTACACTGTATGCGTTTCTCCATGCAAAACTAATCGTCGGTTATGTTAATCGATATTTCTGAAGAATTATCTAAGTTGGTAGTAGTTTTGTAGTGCATTGTGGGTAACCTGAAGACAAATGACGGATGAAAAACGCATCTTGGTGCTCACCAGCGCAACCAACTGGTATCAGAGGCAGCTGCGGGCCTCTCTCGTGCCGCTGAACAGAACCTATAAATCGAGCCTCGAGCAAACAAGCAAAATGGATGCCATATTGCTTGCACATCAGAAGGAAATCGCGACTATCTCGGGTAAACGAAAGGACCATGAGCGTTTAAAAGTAAATCACGATTTAAGTAGTTGGTGGAACACGCATTTCGATAATCACGATTAACTGCCCAGAATATCTCGTTTAAGGCATTGGTCGAAGTTGATGAACCAGGGTCTCAGTACTTCGTGCCACTCGTAGGAGCAAATCATCCTTTCCCTCTTCGCAGTGGCTTGCTCTCCATTGGTTTTCGAAGAGTCTCCTAGTGATATTACGTGACAAAGACATGGTCTTAGATCTATTCGTTACGTCGTCGCTTGACTGTCTCCCAGGGGTGGATCGTCCTTATGAATCACAGGAATGAACCCGCTAAAATATTTGGAAACATATTAGATTTATACTACAATTATTGACCATTATATAATCAAATCAAATAAATAATCAAAGACTCACGACCTTTAACGGACGAACAGTATATATTTTATGATTAACAGTCAATATATGACGTTTCACACAGACGGTTGGGGCGTTCAATGGACAACTCGAGGTGGGCGTTGTTCTCCCTGCATCTCTCTGCCCAAACCAACGGTCCCGCTGTTTCGTTACGTGATCTCTTTAGTATACTAGTTCACAAATCTTCTGGACCAGCGAAAAGGTTTTTTTTTCAAGTAACTATCATTTAATTCACATACACATACAATTTCTTATCATTAATAATGAATTATAAAACAAAATGTTTATCTATTCTACAGTAAATATGAAAAAGAAAGAGCAGACACGAGCTCGCATTAATTTTGTGGACTCTCTCTCCTTGCACTGCAGATATATTGCATACAGCGAAGGGTAAATTGATTTTTAATTAGCGATATCTCTTCGGACAATAAAAATGTTTGATTCTGTTTGTAGAAAATTCTATCTACAAATTTTGTTCAAGTATGCTATTGTAAAAGGTATATTTGTGAAAAGAGTGCTACATGTTTTGCTTGAAAAAGTCGGATCGATGGGGGTTGGTAATATTTTATGTATCATGGAGTTGTTGTGACGCCCAGTAGAAATATATGCGTACACTGGTAGAGTGTGCTACATGTAGGAAATATCGATTAGTCTCGGTAACGATCGGGTGAGATCGAAGTATGACAGCTAACGGGATGGGACTGAGGGTGGAGGAGGAGGACGGGGACTCGAGAGAGCATCGTGGGTTATGGCGCGAGCAGGGCAGAGTTTGCTGGACGGGCAGGCGGTCTGCGAGGAGAAGCGGAGGTTTCATGATGGAAAAGAAAGGGGGAGCACTGGATATGCTCGAGGCCGGCACAGCAAACCTATCGGTTGCTTATTTCTTTGTCGACATGATGAACAGTCAATCATTGGTTCCGTTCATATCAACGTGTGCATTTTAATTCCCCCGAGTATCCATTTCGCCCATATTATTGTATCAGGGCCATGAGACGAGAGCTATGTCAGCGAGGTCGTTCGTCTACGTGGTTCCTGGTTCTAATGGTCTGTCTCGACGTACGAATATTTTGTGTAAAATTATATAAAATAACTGACGGTCCACTTCTGAATTTGAAATCGAAACCGAGCACAGTATCTCGCGTCTAACTCCCGCATGTTGCGTACTTTTATGCTCTCAGCATATCTGTGAGTGCGCGGAAGAAAAATGCGCACCTGCATTTTGTTCGATTAGTCGTACGGAAAATCGTAACTGCTTCCATACTCTTCGGAACAAGTTTTAATTGCACCATTGTCAGGACAAGAATAACAAAAAAATACTATATTTTGTAATTCAAATTTAATTTCTTCTTAATGGGGAACATCAGGTTAAACAGTTGACCATTATATGGTTTCACAACGCCTCCTAAGAAATATTATGCAAATTATAGTTCGTGTTATTTAAAATTGTATTGTATTTTAGTTATTAAATAGTTTAAATTTCATGTGAAGATTTGGATTGCATTAATTTTGTGAGAAAATGATTGATAAACGTGCTTATATCTTCCTAATCGTCTTTTTGAGCCAATGCATCTTGCACAACTTGTGTCTTTAGTGTAGTAAAGAAATCAAATTCAATTGTTGTGAATTAAGATGTGTTGTTTATCTCAGTTAATCGTTGTCCATTTTATGATCTCCGAAGTGTCATGTGGTAATTTTACATTAGCGTACGTATATACTCATACTTTGGAGTCCGAAGTTTGTAAGATACAATAAAAATGGATATTCTTAAACGAAAACGTGGAATCAGAAACAATAACATAACTTACGTTTAAAGGTCGTAAATTAGTAAAAAAATGAAAAAGTTGTATAAATAAGTGAAAAGTAAATAATGTATTCATTATGTTCAATCGTAGTCGTCTTGGATTTGAGCAATTATTCCAATTTTGGATGTTATTCTCGTTTGCGAAGTCGTTATTGGTTCCATTTATTTATTTTTCATTTATTTTTGTAAGGTTGATTTCATAATTCTTATACAATATTTTATTAATCTTCACCAATAAACTGAAGTATTATCGACAGTAATGTTTTTTATTGCAGTTGATTTAGCGATGAATAACTGTAGACGAATATCGATATTATGATCTATTTATTTGGTTAATTAACCTCGCGTACAAGGGACTTCAGTTGGGGAGATAGTGTTGTAATACCTTTGGTACCTTATTATTTTTCACTTACGCATTAGACTTTACCAAATTTTATTTCGACAAGGTTTATCTTCACGAAATTTTAATCCAAACATATGTTCCAGCACTCAGTGAGGCAAGCTATCTTGATAGAATATGCCCTATGCATCCGGAATTATGAAAGAACACAGTCCATTGCATCCGAAAATTGCGAGTTAAGTACTAATGTTTCTTACTTCAGATTTTTAAATATTTTTCTTACTTTCTAACTACGTGATGCAATGAATCATTAAGTTCCTTCCTCACAAGTATGCGTATACCCATGTATTAGTGGCTTATCAGGTGGAAATGAAGGTAAAAGGGCAGTCGATATGAGAGATGACTAATGGGTAAAGTATACTGAACTACTACATTTTCGAAGGGACGGTTGTATTTACATGTCTTTACCTTTTCCCATAATCCTCGTCTTTATTATTCAAGAGGATTTTTTTTCGCCTAGGAATTAAATCGAAAATACCTCAGAAAGGTATTGTAACATCTCGTCGAATTCTACAGTCTTGGTCTGACTCGACGGCTTTTGTGGTCCGCAAGGTTTCCTCTCTATCGCCTTCGAGCTCATATACAGTATGCACGCTTCTACATTCCGGTGCTTGCAGAGTTAAGTGCATTAATGAACCTCGAGATGACGGAAGATGATACTGGCTTCAACACTAGTTTGCCTTCATAAAGCGCGAAGTAATATGAACTCCTAGTGACGAGGTAGGTTCCAGAAGGTTGAAAGGGAATCGTGGTTCGCGCTATTTTTAGAGAGATGTACAAATGTTGTTCTTCTTGTTGGTCATCCTGGTCATACATGAAAACCAGGAATTGTGTGATTTTATTTTCTTCAACCACAGTTTCTTCCATACTCATAAAAAGATCTGTGTTAAGTGAGGTAAAGATACGTAGGTCCTTTTGACCAAACCTCAGAATTTATCGTAATTACAAGATTTTTTGTGCGTCATTGCATTTCGTTTTATGTAGTACAGTTTGCGTAGAACAGATCTATGAAGATTTACTGGATTTATTATTCATAAGTAAGTGATTTTTTGTTGTTGTTTTTGTTAGAAAAGATTTTGAGGAAGAATATAAGAAAGAATCGAAAGAATTGTAAATCACAGTTTAAAAAAGGTCTCAAGTAAACATTATTCTGTGTAGGGTATTTTTCTCTTGACCAGAAGTAAGCGATATCAGACTGGATGTCCGGTAGGATAATGCCTCTTGAGGTAGCGAGCAGTCCCTTTCATTTCGTTTACGCGAATAGGAAGCGAAGAGACGTGAGAAGTATCCATAGTGAATATGTGTGGGGAGCCATGTAGGCCTTCCTCCTTTCTTGAGAGGAGGAGTGCATTGCACATAATGTTCGCGTCGCGTGTCGACCTCGACTGCCGAACAGAGCTCCCGCACCAAGATCTGCGCGTGGCGAGCAAGGGAGGAACTGACTGTAGGAACAACCCGTGCATTTGCAGTTGAAGTTAAGCTGGAATACAAAACCTCCAAAAAGAAACATTAACTCTCACCCCTCCAGAATGAGACTTTCCATATTCGTATCACGAATATTGTCTCACTCAATCGAGGGCTTCAGTCCTTGGTGTACACTTTTCTGAACCTACAATGCTAAGACGTAATTGGGTTGTAAAACTTGTATGAATTTTATAAGAAAGATTCATGTGTTTCTATGTGAAAACGGCTGTGAAAACGGCTGCTAACATATCTTCCTTATGAATTGAATTTTCTTTCTCAGCCATGTATTTGGATCGTTCTCATCGGTACTGTGATATCCTTCGCAATAAATTCTAAATACAGTAATACGATTATTGAAATACACCTATATGGCATTCTCATTCAATGTAAAGTGCTTGATCAAAATGTAATTGCATCGAATAAGTAATTGTCACATCTGTCGAATCTTCTGGAGCTTTGAAACCACACGGGAGTAATTATTTTTCTTCTAAAGTGCACAAAGGAAGTACTGTCTTACTTAAGAGCATTAAAAGATGTAATGACGATTACCTATTGTTTCATCGTCTCTCTCTTCCTATTCGAGATAGCAACATTGAGAAATTACGTGTTTTTGAACGCCCGCCTTATCCGCGATATTGATACCTGGGAGATGGCCACAGCTCGGCTCCAAGAGTGGTTAAGACCTAAAGTGCGTCAGGGGAGAAACCCACCCGCGAGCTTGGAGGGACGAAACTACAATTGGGCTTGGATGAAAATTAAATTTCTAGATTTGAAATTTAAAAAATATTTAGGCCTCAAAAACGCACTCAGAATCTCGAGTGCTGGGCCCTGCTCGTTACGCATTTTTGTATAAGAGGGAAACCCAACAAAGAATATATTGATGTATTTTAAATGATATCTGGCTTAGGTTTTTTTATGATATCTGGCCATCCTGGTCCAGGTTTTTCTCCGGTTTTCCTTCGGGTAGAGGCGAATTTTTTATACAGACTCGCTAGGCTCCAGGGTGGCGAGTATTAAAATAATAAATCTCGAATATAGTTATTTTAAAAGTTCCAATTTATAAACCATATTTTCCGAATAATCTACAGTTTATAATAATACGTACTTGTGAAATGTTGTGTGTTTTATTAAGTACAAATTTGTTGGTATTCTGTTAATATTATAACACTTACCGAACTACTTTTGTTCTTATCTGAAGAGTGTGCTGAAATGTTAAATCCGCTTTAGGACCCTTGATCGGGATTGATGGGACGGTTCCTTGCTTGCTTGCTTCCTTCCGGAGAGTAAATTAGTTGATTGTCCTCCACGTGGTCATACGGAGTTAGTAACTGCTATTTAAACAATACATTTAGTATTATTGATTTGCGAAATTACTATTAGTTGGACACAAGTTGCTTGAGACTCTTGCCGACCATTACCAAAACATTCTTTTTAATACAATCTGGAGAGCATTCGTAGTAAAGTGCTTTCGTGACTAAATTCATCTACTTAACTGGCCATCGACTATTGAATAAAATATTTATATCGAATAAAAAGAGGTTTATTTGTACATTATTTTTATTTTATTGAAATTTCCACACTTAGGCTTCTATGCTTATTTGATTTTTCTCTCTTTTGAAAAGGTATGTCGAATTTCCGCTAGAACATTGAACCAGAGCTCATATCCGATTGACAATATGCTCAGAATAAGCAGTGGAGATCCCAGAAACAGAGGTATGATTCCCATGCAAAACTCAGGGTCCGACCACAAGACTCATTTGAATATATTCATCCACTTTGTGGTGAACGAGGTGAAGGTTGGTAAAATACAGATTCAAACGTTTATGTACTGACGTGGAATCAAAGTACATATTCTACTCTCAAGATGATATTAATCCGCTTGATGAGAGCCACTTTAAGAAAAGTAATCTGCCTGGAAGACAAATGATAACTTAATCTTTGGGTAAACTTTCATTCAAGTAACTTGTGCTACATTATAAACAACAAAACTTATTATTAATGAAAACAATGTTTTAACTGTTCATTTTTTATTCTAACTATATGGCAATAATTTAAATTAAAATCAGACACATTATTGTAGTATTTCCGTTGACGTTTCGGGAATTCTTTATTCCCATCATCAGAACATCTGTCAAAAAACAAGAAGAACAATATGTATGCATAATATACAATGACTATCAACATCTCACAAAGACACAATGAACACATCAATGTACTATACAAAGAAAATAAATTTACACACCTGTTGTACCATGCGTATAAACCTCATTAGAGATATTAAATTTAAAATTCTTTAAAACATTTCTGTTTTTATGAACTTTCTTGTGTCCATTGGACACAGTTAATCTCATATAGATGATGGTATACTATTTTCATGTTCCTCGAATGTTGGGAGGTGTTACTAATACAACATTTTACCTCTCATGAGGTCAGGAGTGAACTGTGGCGCGTAGCGACCACTAGTATTCGGAGGGGAGGGGGGAATTGGGAAGAGGGAACTGGAACGGTCGAAGGAAGGGGAAGGGGTACAGTAAGAGAACACCGAGGGAAGAGTACGACTGGGGGCTATAAACTGAAATTTTTGTTAAATGTGCTAATGTTGAAGGGTTTGGAAAATAAAATTGTATTCAGAAGTAAATATATTAGTTTCTACCTGATTGTTAATATAAGGGTGTATTTTTATATTAATTGATTCTCACACTAGCCATCGATAAAAAGTTTTCCTCCGTACATTGAAATTATTGCCATACAGTGTTAGAATAAAATATGAACAGTTAAAACATTCTTTTCATTAATAATAATTTTAGTCGATAATATAATAGCACAAGTTACTTGAATGAAAGTTTACCCAAAGATTAAGTTATCATTTGTTTTTCAGGCAGATTACTTTTCTTAGTGTGTTATTTTAAAGTGGCTCTCATCAAGCGGATTAATATCATCTTGAGATTGGATAATCAGTACTCCTCCCTCATGAGCATAAGAGCTGGGGTATCAAAAGGAATTCTGCTAGGTCCTGTACTCCACTTGTTCTACACAAGTGACTTACCAAAAATGAAAGGAACAGTTACAGTCACTTTTGCCGATGCCACAGCATTGACGGCTGTTGGTAAATGTGTTGATGAAGCTACAGAAAAACTCCAACATTATGTAAATAGAATTAACGAATGGACCTACAAATGGCTAAACAAAATAAATGTAATAAATCCGTACATGTAAATTTCACCAAAAAGAATAGAAACACTTAACTATATACCTAGAAGGTAAACTAATCCCATTTGTAAATACAGCAAAATACTTGGGCATACCGTTGGACATGCACGTGAACATCGAGGTCATCCAACCACTCGACAATCGCGACATATTGAGGTTAAAGCGGGTGAAACCATTTGAACTTGTGAAATAAAAATGATAAAGAAAGGCTGCAATGAAGAGAAATAAGAATATGGCAAAGAGTTCAGTGCCTACTGACAAAACAAAGTGACGAAGCTGACAAGTGCTTATAACACAAATTGAACTGATGAGGGACACTTGTTTTATGTTACTGTAAAATTAGGTTAAACCAAAATACCTAATTAGTGGCAGACTTGGTGCTATATTTTAATAAAAAGAAGAAAAAAAACCTATAAAACGGACAGACCAACAATCGATGTGTCTTAGCGGAGACCGGGAATTACCATTGAACAAATGAATTATTCTGACTTGCTCTGACTTCTGAGCAAATGAATTATTCTGCATTCTGACTTGCTCAAGCTGCTAAAATGCCGTATTCGGTTCCCTTGTAAGGGAAATGTTTTGGAGGTTGCTTAGACGTAAGATGGATATTAGGGTATCAGTTATGTGGATGAATAAGCTCAGGTTACGGTGTAAAATTTATAGATTTGTATGCGTACATATGTAAATTCCGATATTGTTGTTACTTTTTCATTCCAGCGGACATATCGTGTGTGATTCTCTCAAGCCTTCTCTGCCAATTTGCGTAGAACGAATGAGAAAAAAGTCAAACATTGTGAGACTAAGAAAATTCCATTCATTATTTTCCTTGTTAATTTAATTTAAATGAGGTATACATTTATACAATTTGTTGTTACTAATATTTTGAAGTTAGACCAAAAGTATAGTTTAGTAGGTACACGAAAATTGGGTTGTTCGCTACTCTGACTCAGGGTATCCCAACAGAAGCGTCGAAAATATCAAAGTATAAATTATAAGAATTCTCTGTTGTGCTTCTGTTACTGGCAAAGAAGAAAATCAGGCAACGTAGGAAATGCAGTAGGAAATTGCAGTGGGACAGATAAAAAGAGTTTTGAGACAAATTATAAATATTAAAAGAAGAAATAATGCAAATTACGTTTTATATTGACTGTAATTTAGTAATTCATTGAATGCATACGGGATTATTGGGTATAATTATATAAGTCACGACAGCAATTTTTTTTAAGACGAGGGGTGGGGCATGAAATATCTTGCGGGAGGGCCCCCGGATCCTTACCACCGCCACTCGCTAAAAAATCCAGATATTTTGATGGATGTTTTATTACTAGTGTATCGAACGATGATGTTTTGAGTTTCTTTTCAAGTTCCGGGCAAGTCCCGGCAGTTCTGTTACTATGATATAAAAATATACGATGTTTTTTCTCACGAAAACGGTGCAGAGAATTTCTGAAAAATGACAATGATTTTTAAATTATTCAAAACATGTGTTATGGTTTATAACACATGCAATTAACTTATTTTATTGGATTTAAATGATAGAGCGCTTTGAATGTACAGGAATTTCCCTCCTTATTCTAGTAAAGCTCTGTAATTGGGAGGGTAATTGAAGGGAAAGCAACTTCCCAACACTGAAGGCACGAAATGTGGGAAATTGATAAATACATTACTTTTCACGTAATTATGAGGCATTCATTTTATTTGCCTCTTTCTCGTTGTTTACTTTTTTGTACCTTTGATCTATTTACCATAGTATTTATTACTTCAAATCATGTAAGAAATTGTAATATCGATGTTGAAATCGCTAAAGATGTCAATGGAAGGAAGTATCTTAATGCGTATAACTTTCGTTATGCACAAGAGTCACTGAAACAGAACAAACTGAACTAAAGAATGATATAGTAATTCAATATAGACTCAAATGAACTAGAGAAAAAATTACGTACGAGTACATAAATAATGAGTGCAAAGAAAGGGATCATGTAGTTTGGGGTAAAGATGAATAATGAAAAGCTTAAACATCGTAAAGTGCAAACCCACTACATATAGTTAACTGCGGTACATTTACTACAATTTCGTGTTGCCACATTGCTGTTTCGTTAGTTTGTGAGATGGACATAATTAATGTGAGTAGTTTTAGATTTTGCATCGTTTATTTGAGAACGGGAGCTGGATTAAAAGTTGTTAATTGAACACCGTACGTATTAGAAATATCAGTGATAATAATAATTGTGTAAAAAAGGACAAAATAACGTAATGAAACCAATTGGTTTTGGTTTTATGCGGTGATATTTCACGTTTAAAATGTTTCTCTCGAGGATAAGTTCATTTTATTGTTAAATGTATCATTTATTCGTGTTCGCGCACATCGCGTTTCATAATATTACGTATCATTATTTGCCAGAGGAGAATTAGCTTTCATAAAAAATAGGTTTTGCTAAATTTTATTGAACTAAAGAGAAAGAAATTTTATTAAATTTCTGGCTATCGAGTTTTAGCGAATTATATCTTTTCTCCATGAATTTAGCCATGTTTATTTGTAATTTTGGTTATGTATGAAATTCGATGGTGTTTTTAGATTTCGATGCTCGAGAGCATCCGAGCAATATCAATCAACATTAGGTGGAACGTAAACCTTCATGTTCAGCGGCGTGGAGTTTCCTTCTAATGTAGTATATAGCTTCACTTTATCGATAGTTACTATTTCACAGTCTCATTTATATAATTAGAACAAATATTGTATTAAATTTACGAGTATGAGACTAATCAAGAAAATTATGTTTTCATTACGCTTATAACATGAAGCAAATTAGTTGGTAGTGACAGCGTATTAAGCCCATAAGTATAAGTAACCACTCATTTTGTGAAGCAATATGATCGTGAACGACATTTATAAAACAACGTGCTCTTGTGTCGTTACGAACGAGTCAAAAACAACCTCGACAGTCGGGCGATATTATCGCTATTTTCGACCAGTGAAGGAGACCATTATGGAATGCTTTCGTGTGTGGAGCTCAGACTCATAATTCTTTCCTTCATTCAATCTCGGACAGCTATCACGTGATTCTGCGATTAGATACTCATACTCATCACTTCGAATGCGTCTTTTAGTCTGTATCTCAAAGTTTGGAGCAGATATTCTAATGCGATGTTCTTTGACAATCACATTGCCTTTGCACTAGAGACTGTAAATTATTTTGTGGTTCTTCATTTTACACAAAAATAAAACAAATATCTATTGTACAAATTCTAGGTATTTTTGTTCAATAAATATTTTACGTACGAGAAAAAAACGTGACCTTCAAGAATGCCATGTAGAATGTTTTGCATAGGTAGCTTCAAGATCTGTTTCTTCCATTACTTTCAATTTAGAGGTGGTATACAACCATTCAATAACTATTATAAGTGGTGTTCCGAATTATGCCTCCTCTACACACGGCCCTCATATCCTTGGAAATATCTCTCGAGTCTAATTCCGTTAAGGGCTGAAGAGATTTGAATTTTTGAAATTTATTTTTATCTTTGAAATTTAACTCAAGAATGCTTTTCGTGTGATATAACGTTTATTCGTAAAGAAAGAATGAAAAAAGAGACTTATTTTAGGGGAAATTATCTTTAACTTGTAACCAGGTTTTCGACGCGAATACGTACAGGATTATATAACTCCAAACACAATATAGACCAATATTAATTCATGAAACAACAATTATTACTTTAATAATGATTAATTATTGGTTTTAATTATTTATTTGAAATGTTTCGTATGTGTACTCTTCGGTTGTAGGGTTGTTTTCTTTACCCAGGATTTTCTCCCGATAGCTCTCGCTTTTTACTTTGATCGAATAGAACAAATAAATGTTTTCCATGGACTGTTCTGTTTTCATGGAAATCGATTCACGCCAACGATTCTTCGTCCTATTGGGAACGGATTTCCTTCGTCGTATTGGGTAACTTGTCGCCGACAGTCGTGTACTGCAGTGAGTCTACATATTTTTTCGACCTCGAGGCGCGAATATTATTAACAGTTCAAAACTGGATCGTGAAAAATTCATTGTACAGATGGTCCCCGTTTATCCGACCCTTGTTCATTTTTATCTCCGTTTTATTCGGTTCAGTTTTACTCTCAAAATGCAAAATTCAACATAATAAAATATAATCAAAAAGTTACGTGTATATATATATATATATATATNNNATATATATATATATATATATATTAGTTTAGATAGAAAAGAATTATCATAATACTACAATTGAAGGGACGTGTAGATGAGTTTTAGCGTATTCTGCCAAAAGATAAACTTTTAACACTTCTGTGAAGGTGACTGAATAAGACGTGACCGCGTCTAGTGTTGGACGCAAGATCAAGTCCGAGAGTAAAGATCGTGGGATCGGGGAGCATGGGGGCATGAGATTCCGCGCATGGGCGATGACCAGCCGTGGTCTTCCCGGTCGCGCGCTTTCACCTTCGAAATGTTCCGACCTTTCCATCCTTGCAGGTGCGGTTCGGGAATTCGGAACCGCACAGACCAAACTGCCTTGTGGGTTAGACTTAGCGCAAAATTAGTTGGCAGAGCCGATGTGGAAGAACTACCATCTTTCTGCGAACATCATTACCCTGTCCACCGTTACTGAAAATATCTCCCTTTCCACCGTTACTGAAAATATCTCCCTTTCCACCGTTACTAAAAATATCTCCCTTTTAACCGTCACTGAAAATATCTCCCTTTCAACCGTCACTTAAAATATCTCCCTTTCAACCGTCACTGAAAATATTTCCCTTTCCACCGTTACTGAAAATATCTCCCTTTCCACCGTTACTGAAAACATCTCCCTTTCCACAAGTTAGCTCATCGGCTGAGCAGAGGTGCCGTGAAACCCGACAGCTGCCTCAGCATCTTTTCAATTGTCGCTTGAGCTATCTCTTGGTGACAGGTATCTAGATGACATTTTGCCAGCGCACTCTCTGCGTTGTTTGGTGGTGGTGTAAAAAGTACGTGAGGCGATTTTTGGAGGAGTACGATCCCTAGTTCAACCAGGTTTGAAGGTTCAGAAGGGCGTCTCCGGAGAGTGGGCTGATTGTAAAATGGTCTTTCTGGTTACGTTGTGAACGTGACAAAGGCATATCTTTTCGGAGAATAGTACACAGTAATCACTCGAAATGAATTGTAGAGAGCGAACTCAGTTTGTGCGAAGTCTACTGGGAGGAACGTCTCAATACAAATGATAGGACACTTGCTTCTCGCAGCGGATTGCATTTTGCTTTGAAAAATTGCCGCGAGAAAAGGGTGATTGCAGTTCTTCTACGGGTAATGCATAAATTGGAACATTCTGTTGAATTATATTGAGAACTTAAAATTTTCAGTTTTCAGACTATTGAGTGACATAATTACATAAAATCAATTTTTCAAATGAACGTAAATGTACCAAAGTTTTATGAATTTGTTGTATTGGTGCCACCAAACTGCGTGAAAAATAAATATATACCACCATACTCTGTGTAAAATATAAAAGAAATATTTTATGTAGGGTTTTATCTGATAGATTTTATTCCATTTTATTTTAAATCTTTATCTGATGACTTTTTTTGTGTAGAAAAGGTCGAAACGTTGTGCTTGTTAAATACTAAATTTAAATCTATATAAAAAAGTCGTCAGATAAAGATGTAAAAGTATTTAAATTGAGAAGGTCATTAGCTTTGTGTTATGGGCATATATCATTGTTCATGTTATTGACTTAAATCGATATTGAGTTAAATCGAAGTGTGTATATTATTGAAAATACAGATATATATTCGTATTTTAAATAATCTTTAAAATATATTTAAGAAGTAAAATATTTAGTAAACTGACTCATTATGTCGAAGTTTGAACGTTCTAAAAATATAGAATGCTGGGTTACAATATAAAAATTCAAACATTAAGTTATTTCTACGATAATAACATCAATTTTGCATTATTGTCCTCCAAAATATTCATAGAACAAATATTTTCTTGCTCTAAACTATGGAATTTTTTTTTTCTTACAAGAATAATTCTGCATGATTTTTCGCGCGAGTTATCTCGCAGATATTCCGAATGTAAGCAATTTTTCGCATGTTTAATAAATTACGAACTTGGAAAAGATAACATAAAAACTGGAATACAATGTTTATTTGTATGTTTTTATGTAGAAAGCATGTTTAGTTTTTGTCTCTGAGAATGGAAATAATTAAATCGTCTATTGTATTATTTCATGTTCCGCTCTTTCCATAAAGGCCTTGTCTGAAATCATTAGTATATACTTAAGTTCTAATCATTTTTGTAACGTATTGTAGTTTAATTCCACGAGATCTTATTCGAGTACGTCGATTAGTAATAGCCGTATGAAACATTACGGAATTTATTTGTTTTAAAACCACAAAACCTCAAAAATGAGCATTTCGATAGAAATCTTCATGGAATGCCAATCAGCGTCTACTTTTCTAGGTTACAATTTGAAATCCTCATTTTCAGTCCTCATGTTCTGCATGCATAGATATAATGAAATTTATTTACACTGACTAATAACATGAAGGGATGAAAAGTAGTGTTCAGAAAAACTAACTCAACCTGATTTATCTGCTTCCCTGGATAGTAATTTAGGAGAAGTTGTCTGGGTAATGCGGGAGCAAAATCAGTTGGTATCTTTTGGTTTTTTATTGTGGGATTCGTGAATGATTCTCTGGCACTTACCGATACATAAACGTAACTTCTATTAGTGCCTTAGTACCTACTCTAGACGATCGACGGGCAATGTCCGCAAGCGTGTATGGGAGTGTGAACTGGAGAGGGTACACTACTTGCTCTCCGCATTACAAGCGAGTTGAGCTCTGGGCAAAGTTTACCCCCCATCGCCACAGAATGTTGAATATCGTGCGGCTGTTTAGGATCGTTAGCGCTACGACCTAGAATTAACGCGCTTCCGGGAACCGGCGCGTGAGGGATTGAACCCGGACACCCCCTTCTGTATAGGAAGTGTAGTCGTTGGAGGGGTGGGGAGATGTATCGGGAAACGGATCGGACCGAAAAGGGAACTTGAGTTTGGGAATACTAGATGAGCGTTCTCTGTAGCACCTGGGTGGGGAAGACTTCGGAAGAGTTATAAACGAGAGGTGTATTGAAAGGATAAATCCGTGGTTAATAGTCAAAATGTGACGGAGAAAAGGGCTGTGCTGGGATCATAATTCAGATTATGCGGCTTTAGAGAGATAGCCTTAGATGAACGATGGGTATTGTTAGTCTGTGGGACTCTTTCGATGTTTTGTTGGACATTCAGGGGAATCAGTGATGTATAAAATATGAGTACGGGGAGAGAAGAGGAAGGTAATTGAAGAAATAGGACACCGAGAATAAAGAAATATGTAAAAAGCATGGAGCGAAGATAGTGCGAGGGAAGTGAGAGACGTTGCGTGGAGCGAGGACTAACGGAAGTTATTCATCGTGCAGTGGGTCATTGAGCTGGAGCAGTGGAGTAGGTGAGATGTAGGACGGGGAGGGAAGCGGAAAGCGCACAATCGGTTGCGGGTAGGTGGGCTCCGAGGGGAAGTAAAACGGAAGTACATGGGAGGAGAGCTGTTCCCAGCGCCGTGGGCAAATGTGCTGGCGCAGTGAATCAGGTCCTTCGTTGCAGTGCCTAGGAGCTTAGGAATTATAGTCGGATGCGGGAGACCGAGTAGAGGAACAGCGGGAGTTACCCACAGCTTCGGTTGGTGATTGTGGTGCAGCGGATGAGTGGACCTTGACGGATCTTGCGGCTGGACCACGATACGACATATATGTGGCATAATGCTTCTGCTTAATTGTTTCCGACTGAACTGTTAAAATCGGCTGGTAAAGGATTCCCATCACGGGTAGAATAAAGGATTCCCATCACGGGTAGAATAACGTTCCTCTGAAAACTACGCTGTTACCTAAGGAAGACGAAGTCTTAGTATTTGATTCCAAATGTTTTCAACCTCACATTTCGAGAGGGTGTAGTTATCTTTTTTCTGATTTTCAAGTGAAGAATTTTCTTAAGTTTTTTTGTTATTCTTTATGAGCGTGTGAAATGTTCAAATAAACTATAAATGTTAGTTTTTTTTCGTTTTCTAAATAAGTAAGGATTACGGTTTCATTTTGATTTTGTAAACATCTAAAAAAAATTACTGAATGTCACTTAATTTAATAAGAAGCTATTTCAGCAGGGTAATCCCTTAAAAAAGTCATGTGAAGATTTCAGATTTTTAAAATTAGTTTTCAAGTGTTTACGTCGTAAAATGAGCAAGATATTATTTCCGATTAAGATTCCGATTCCAAACAAGATTTCTCAGCTCTTTGGAAATATGCTTCATGCATTTCTGTGTTATTTAATTACAGGTAAAGAGAGTTATCAGTATATCGAAATGTTATTAAACATTTGATTAAGATTCTTTTATTATTTTTGTGTAGATTCCAGACATTGCTTCTTAACGTTATTTTGATTCGTCATGATTGATTTATTTATTGCACTTGGAAAACGAGGAATCTTTTCTCCATTTTCCCAGTGCTTTCAGAAATTTAAATACATAAATTACTGAAAAGTTCACGTTGGCAATAGTACATAGAACGTTTTTTGAATTCATTATATTATTATTCAATCTTCTTTATTATGTTCTTTCGAGTAGATATAAAGAAAAATAGATCGCTACTGTAGAATTATGTAAATCTGTGAATATAGTATATACCTTCTGCTGTGTTCTCTATCTGTCTTCAAAGATCTGTGATGTGGTCTATTTTTCGGATATATTAGATTTTGAATAGATACATAACACTATGATTTCAATTGATCGATTGCCTTTAATAAGGCATGTTTTATTGCTAACTATTGAAACATTTGGAAAATGAAGACATTTTTGATTCTAAATTGGAGCAATGCAGTTGGTTTGTGGTTTTGGTAAGTGAAGCGAGTTAATGCAGATTGCTCAACGTATCGGCCAGAGCCTTGATGTTGGCTGTGGCTCAGAAATCTCGGCTGACAATCCTGAACGAATTACACCAGGCTGTGTTCTTTTGTAGCAGCGTCCGAGCGTACATTGGCATTCACGTAGGTGGTGATCCGGAGGTTTCATTTCTCATCTCAACCCTACTCAATATTCTGTCCGACTAGATTTTTTTTCTCTCAACACTGATCTCTAAGAGGATTTTACTGGTTCCATTCTCTTAATCATCATCCTTTCTCTCGTAATTGTCTGAAATTTTCCTGAACCCATTCATGTTGCTTCCTCGATCGGGCTCTTGGGTTTAAAGGGAAAGACGCGAGGGGGTGTGAGGGAGGGGGCTCTCGAGAGCTTGGAATATTAGCGACTCTGAGAGGTAGACCGCCAATAAAGTGTACGGTGAATGCTGATGTATAGAAGCCGTCTCTTTAAGGTAGCAGCGTTAAAGTGATATGAGAGACGGTGGTATTTACTGAAACTGCTTATGGATACGCAGAGGTGAATTGACGCAGGAATTCCCGGGAGAGAGGTTTGTTAGATATAGTTAATGAGGGAGGAGTATCTTTTGAATAGAGATAGCAGAGCATTAGACACTGCAGAGAGTATATCTTAATGGAGTTCATGTAGATTTGAAAACGAGGATATTAGTAATGTTGCGAATGACAGTTCGTTGCATGCGATACCCGCAGGGAAGAAAATATCGGAGTTGCTGTGAAACAGAACAAGGCAACATGTGAACGGAGAATAAACCTCAGACCGTGGTGAAACTAAGACTATAGAGGAGTAGGAGGAAAATGAGAGTTACCCTATGGATGCAATGTAGCGTAAAGTTTGAAACAGTTTGACGAAATATGGAGTCGGGATTTGTTGGTATGTGCAGGAAAAAGATACGACTAGATGACACGGGTGATTTGCGGAAGTAGCGGAACGGTTTCATCTTGGGATGTTCCGGCACCTTGGAAGATAGGGCAGACAAAGTTCTAGTTGAGTCAACCCAACATTCTTCCTCATCTCTTCCCGCGCGAAATCACTCATCTCTTGGGTGTGTCCGACCAGTGAATTATGAAGATACATCGATTCGTCGCCGGCATTCTAAAAAGTCTTTCAGTATTATTGATATAAAACAACAATACTAGTACACCTACAGACGAGGAAGATAGCGTGATTTCATTCTTGTCTGCCATAACGATATTGGATTATTACAGCTTGCAGACGTCAAGTCTGTAAATTTTTAAAACTTAAATACTCATAGTACTTTATATCTTAACAGAGGTTCATTTTTCAAAATATCCC
This sequence comes from Laupala kohalensis, assembly GCA_002313205.1. Classification (NCBI taxonomy): domain Eukaryota; kingdom Metazoa; phylum Arthropoda; class Insecta; order Orthoptera; family Trigonidiidae; genus Laupala; species Laupala kohalensis. The sequence continues at coordinate 777,481 of NNCF01129099.1, read as the reverse complement.
ATATTGGATACAAAATTTCCAAACATGTCGTTTAACGAAGAACGGACACTTCAGATATCGGTGAATATAGCGCCACCTTCATTGAGCTATATCTGAGTTAAAGTTACATTTCAAGAGATGCAAAGTTTACTTTACTTGCTTTTACATTTCCTTGGAGATTAGTTTCCTCATATTTTTGCTGAAGCTTGTGGTTTTCGACTTGTTTGCGAATCATTTTTGTTCAGAGTTAATTGCTCTATTTTTGTGAAAAAATTTGTTTATCGTTAATAAATCAATTACAGCAATTGCTCCATCTATTCTGATTTTTTTATAATTTCTTAGAATTTTCGAATTTTTTTGAATTAAGGTTTCATTAATTTATTTACATGTAAACAAAATTTTACAGGAAAGTAGACTTTGACTCAAATTCATTGAAAACATGCAAATTTGCGAGGAATATTTCTTTCTCTGATACTGTACAGCGCTTGAGCCGTTGAACTGAGCTCTGCAGAGCGGCGTGCACTCGCGCCGATTCGACATGCGTAGCTCCTAAATGAAGCGGCAACCGATATCGGAAACGATTCGTCGGCTTTTGTGATTGGATCTCTATTTTGAGGGAGAACCTTTTAGAAGCGAATGGAGCACAGGTGGCTGGCCGTTGCGAACGTGTGTGCCCAGTGTGCGGTGCTGTGCTGTGAGGTCTAAGAGGCTCCAGTGATTCTACCTTTAAGGTGTTATCAGAATTTGATTCGGGAGTGACGCTGATATCAGTTTTCTTATCTTTTATCTCAGGGATCCCAAGCCGTGTTTGGTGTGAATGAAAGACGGAATTCTGCTCGAATATTGGAAATTGGAGAGGAAATGAGCTAGGAAATATCGCGTACGTCTACCGTTGAAATTTGATATGGAGTGTTGAGGATAGTTCTCATTTCAGACTTATGGCCAGGGTTAGGATTTTCAGGTGCGCACCTTTCTTCGTAAGATAAATTAAATCTTTTCGGAAAGATACCTCAGTGTGAAATTGTGTCCCTAGGTGACAAAGGACGCAATTTCTTAAGCATCATTTTCCATTTCTTGGAACCTTTGTACCCTTTTCCCCCAACCTTGCCCATAATCCCGTCTTTCCCCTTTTACTGTATACTTCAATACTTCTAGAGTACTTCTAGAGTGCGTGTTATCATTTTTAAGAGATAAGACGAGTGAGTTTCATTCCATTCATACATAATTTCGAATAAATATCAAATATTGAAGTAATTTTTAGTTAATGTCTCCTCTGCATGCATGCGAATACAAGTCTATCTACTTTCGGTAAATGCTGCATTGAGAGCGCACCTGCAAAAACTGAAAATAATTGAGTGCAAGGCAAATCCTTTCCCTCAATTTGCCGAATTAAGTAGCCCGCAACAGTGGAGATGTTGCGTATTTCATTCTATCTTTTGATCACTGAAATCTGTAAGTACTATGCTATTCGTGTGTGCAAGTTTGTTATTGTGTGACAAGGTTCCGTGTTGGTAGTATACACAGTATTGTATAAAGAATATGTTGTCATACTATCCACTTGATTTTTTAAATTCATAAGGCCTTTTCGGCCGCGTGGCGGCCATCATCATTGCTGGCTCCATTGATGAAACGGGTGGGGAAACGGGCCATTTCATCAATGGAGCCAGCACTGATGATGGTCGCCACGCGGCCAAAAGACCTTATGAATTTAAAAAATCAATTGGATAGTATGACAACATATTCTTTATACAATGCAAATTTGTTACTATACAAATGTATTACGAAGTGAATTTACCCCACTGATTGATGTGGATCTCGAAAGAAGCTTCAGCATCTACCAAGACGTTCTGTCTCCTAATAGAAACAGACTTTAAAAAAATATAGATATGCTTAATATCTAGAAGTTCAACAACTTCCAATTTATTTCCTCTTCTAATGAGTGATGAATTTGGTGTATTTCAATAACTTAGAATGAGAGAAAGATGATTTCTTGAATTAGTTGTATAAAACAGCACCTTTTTGTCCCTTTTTAATGTAATTTTTATTATTTTATCCCTTTCTTTATATGAAATTTGCATTAAATAAAATCCTAACTTCGTTTATGACATTAAGATACTGTAGAGCACCCGAACAACGATTTTTATGTGTGTTCTTAATATTCTTATTGACGTATTAAAATAAGAAATAATGGATCAAGGAAGCAAGGGATAGTCTTTGTTAATTGCATGAACTCTGTCCTCGTGAAATATAAAATGCAAATTTTTCAACTGCAAGCATAACATGAGTTTTAGGGTGTGATAATGCAGAGGATGGACCGAAGGTTGCCAGCAATACATTTGTCATACTGTAACTCTCTCTACAGCTGTCATACTTTCAAGTGTCTGAAATATGCGAAACTCCCAAAATAGTGGTTAAAGAGATAAAATTATTGAACAGTAAAAATACTGTTTAGTAACGTAGCGTAAATGATATGCTTTAAAATAAAAATATTGATTTAAGAAAGAATGTAGAAGCGTGGGCATTTTTATCATGACAAATTCGTATGCATTCGCACTTCTTCGTTGTTTTTAAATCTCAAATTTATTGATTATTTAAGTGCATCTGCGTACTAAAAAGTTATTTTCTACTTAAATATGCTTTTACAATTTGGACAGTTTTATGGGTGGTTTACTTCATTCTCTACATTTAGTGCTTTTTAATGTCAAAGTTAGCGTCTTAGATATTTGTCTTCGTTTTATTTTATGTCCATTTTTACCTTTATATTGTATTAACATTATTTGTATTCTTATTTACATGTTGCAATATCCGCCAATGACTTCTCTGTGGTTGAAGTACAGTCAGCCGGACTTGACCTGAGTATTTATACCACTACGCGATATTTTAACTCCAGTCATAATTCTGATAACGAGAAGGTACTTAAAATAATTTGTGAATAATTACAGCTATGAAAAATAGAACAAAAAGTTTTTTTTTTTAATTATAAGTGGGGGAGTACATTCACAAGCTCAGCTTATACCAAATGCAGCATAGTCAATATGTCATTATATATTCTACGTATGTGCTTATTATTCTAAATGTTCATTACATTGTTGCGTAAACGAAAGTTGACTCTCATGACGAGTATAATAAACCAATATTTTAATGTATTATTAAATATTTTATTTGTGGTATTATGATAATGATAATATTATGTTATGGTATGTTTAAGGTGACATTTATCAAAAGAAGTATTGGTATTTATTATTTAATCTTTGTTTCTATATTTCATTACAACACCACAGGAGTTCTTTAAATAGACAATGAACGATATAAGTTTTACTCTAATATCTAATTACATAAATTGATAATTTATTATTAATGTATTATATTTAGAAGTATTGACCTTGTCAAGTTAAGAATGACTGCAAAATTCATCTTAATGAATAGAGGAAACTAGGGTAAGTTTTATCACTTTCTTTGTATTTCTTAAAAAAATTATTTGTTTTTTTGTTTGTACTGCTATTTTCTTTACTAAAATTTTCCTCAATTTTCGTAAATTTGTGGTTTTCCACCAAACATTAGCTCATAATACGTAAATATTAGTAGGGTAGAATCCATTCTATTGTGCACCACTATATTAGCGTTTTTTAAAATTAAGTAACCAATTTCAGAAGAAGGATTATTAAATACAAATCTATGAGCTCTTTATTATTTTTCTATAATGAGGTGTTGGGGTAAAGTTTTATTAAATTCTTGAGGGAAGGATAGAATAAACAGTTATTTGGCGGAGAAAATATCTTTTTTCGTCGTTCGATCGTCAGGAGTGCTTAAGATGGACAGGAGGATGTTATTTGTAGCATTTATAGATGTCATTCCATGAATTGAAATCAATTTTTGAAGTTTTTAATAATTTATTTATTTCTGTTCCTTTTCATTGTACGTGTACGAGCTGGATTTTTAAGGAAAATAGGTATTTTTTTGGCACCAGTTGAAACCTTTTTGACACATGTTAATAAGCTAATGCACATTTTTTCGTAATGAAGAATTGTGAAGGCTACTGGCTACGACGAAATAAACTTGCAGGGAAGTTCTAATTTACTTGATATTTTCTCTGCCAAATGTGCTTGATCGTGCGTCGAAAAGTAATTGTTTACTCCAGTAGTTGAATTTGTATTCTACAAAACTCTTAATGTGATGCTGGAAAATATTTTTATTTATTTCTCAATGTCGTTAAAATCCTTTGGATTCACGTTTGGGACCAAAATCACCTAAGTTCTGTACTTGCCTTCTTTTTTCTCAAAGGTACGGTGCATTCATTTTAACTTGCGTGTTAGAAGCAAGGTACATTCAGATATACCTATTACATCGATGAATGAGAGAGTTAAGAGAGTTTCTATTGTCCGATTTTGTTTTCACTGGTTATGAGATTTTTTACCGCCTTTTATTCACCAAACAGCATAGTACCTATGTTATATTTGGCAGTTTCTTTCCACAATCAAAACATATATCCTCCAGGACGCAGAATACCAAAAACGATAAAAGGAAATATTTTGAACTAAATCTTCAATTGATGTACTGAGAATTCTTGTTCTTTAATGTAGGTATTTGGTTGTGGGCAAGTATTAATTAATATACAACTGCAAATCAATTATACTCCAGCTTCATGTGCCTCTGAACTGTTGACTATTATTTCTGAGTATTGACTTTTGAATCAGGTCCGAAGTTGTCATTTTAAATCCGGAATTAAGTTCCAGAAATTTTTCTTTTTGATAAAAATTTGATCCTAATATGTTCAATTTAGAGACTCAGTTTTTGTGAAGGTTTGTGTTGCATTAAACTTAGTTTATTTGACTCTATTATTAGTGTTATCTAATGGTACTTTACTTTTTTGTACGGCACAAACTCTACAGAGATGTCGTGCATCTGATTTGTGTTCTAATTTTCGAACTCTGTACATTCACTTAAAAAATGAGTGAATATTTGAGTGTTCCTGCTTCGGAGGTCATTATAATTCAATAATGTAGCACTACCTTATCCTTCCCTCTGCATTCCGTTTCCTCTACACAAATGCGATCCCTCTGTATAGTTGTTACCCGATCTCCGCTTAGTTTCTTCCTGCTCTGCAAAACCCTTTCTAATTATTTTTGCTCCCGTTTTTTTCGCGATTACGTCCTTCATGCCATCCCTTTATGCCGTTGTCCTTTGCTTGCCTCCTCACTCTCTCCTTTCGATCATTCTATTCTGCGAATCTACTCTTTACCCTGATCTGCGCTCCTTGACCTAATCAAATGAATGGAAACCCCCACTAAGTAATTGCGCCAAGAAGCAGCGTATAGCTGCTGCCAGGTGAAACACACGGCCCTGCTTCTGCCCCCGCTTCGACCTCGCACTTACCTCTGAATTCCCTTCCTCTCACTCTGAATCGCTTCGCTCTTCCTTTCACTCTGAATTTTCTTCCTCTTCCGTCTTGATTCCACCCCTTCGTGATTAACGACTTCAGTCATTCCGACGACTTTGCTCTAGTGCAGTAAGGACAATAGGTTCAAAACCTCAAATGCATTGATCCGTGAAAAGACGGTTGGGAATTTCTTGTCTTCTTGAGATGATTTTTTGTTCGGACACTATGTATCAGACAAGAATGTATTTCTGCTGACGTCATCGTGCTGCTGTATACAATGTTTTGCTTTCGATGAAATCAAATCGAAGGAGGGTACTTTTTTTTTTTTGTTGAGAATGTTTTCTCTCGAATCTCGTGCGATTTTGGTACATTGTAAGTTAATGCGGGTTCTTTAATGTATATCTCTTGGTGGAGTAATGACCATTGGCATTGACCTGACAAAGACAATATTTTTAGAAAAGAATTCGTATATACGAGGAATTAAAAATGTATTGAAATATGTTGATATAATCCGTATTCGATGCAAATTTTGTTCCTGGTTTATAGAGCATCGATATGCACAGATTTTAAAAAATCGATTCCTCTGGTGTATTTTCCTTGTTTTTATTTGACAAATTTTTATCCGATGCTTTATGAAATATTGGTCATTTTTAACCTGTAAATTATGTGACGGTACGCTGTTCGGTTTTTTATTTAAATCGTGTATTTTAATTACTTTTACTCGATTTAATCGCATTCAAATTTAATTATCATTGTATCGTGATTTGACAAATGGAATTTATATCAGTAGTGAGATGAAATATCACTTTGTGAAAGGGATAAAAGTTATGAATTAATTTTAAACGTAACGTATGTATTTTCGCTTGGTAATAGCTAGTTATTAAAAGCAAATAACGGATTTCAGTTTTTGGTTTGTAAAACATGCGTAACTTTAATGCCAAAGATGTCTTATTTCGGATGCTATACTCTCATATTCTACTCTTAGAATAGTATTTCAGGCAAGAATGTTAGCCGTTCAATGAAGATACCTAAATTGACGTTGATATTTTAAACTGTGTTGTTTCGAGAGATATCTCATTATTGCGTATTCGAGGAGGTTGATTATTAGGCCGTGTTTTGCGTGGGCGACAAACGCGTGCGACAGCGCGCGACAACTTCAAGCGACAAAAGTGTAGCGTCGCGTCGTCAGGATTGAGTGTCCTGCGCGGGCGTGCGCGCGATCAGTCGGCTCTTGAAGCAAGATGGCGCCATACCGCAAACAATATGTGAAATTATGTGACAAGACGGATTTATAGCAAAATACGGGGTTCTAATGTAAAGATGCCGTGATAACACACAGTAAATTTATCAGGAAATAACATCTTACACTGAATTTTATTATTTGTATTTGCAACTGTGTTTACGTCTCAAATGGTTTTTGGGTATATAAGTACGTCAATTTGTACTTTTTATTTCCTTGTAAATGGCATAAACGATTACATTACTAAGAAAATCCACTAATTTGCAACACCCAAAAAAATCCGTAATGTTTTGAACTTGCACAAAACCGTAATCACTTCGATACTACATGAGCTAACCTCGAAAGCACAGTAGCCTCAGACGAGATCACGACGAAATGTCAAGACCTACTCGATACTACTACATTTTATTATTTACATACGATCCGTTTGTTGTGTTTTGAACTTGCACAAAACCGTAATCACTTCGATACTACATGAGCTAACCTCGAAAGCACAGTAGCCTCAGACGAGATCACGACGAAATGTCAAGACCTACTCGATACTACTACATTTTATTATTTACATACGATCCGTTTGTTGTGTTTTGAACTTGCACAAAACCGTAATCACTTCGATACTACATGAGCTAACCTCGAAAGCACAGTAGCCTCAGACGAGATCACGACGAAATGTCAAGACCTACTCGATACTACTACATTTTATTATTTACATACGATCCGTTTGTTGTGTTTTGAACTTGCACAAAACCGTAATCACTTCGATACTACATGAGCTAACCTCGAAAGCACAGTAGCCTCAGACGAGATCACGACGAAATGTCAAGACCTACTCGATACTACTACATTTTATTATTTACATACGATCCGTTTGTTGTGTTTTGAACTTGCACAAAACCGTAATCACTTCGATACTACATGAGCTAACCTCGAAAGCACAGTAGCCTCAGACGAGATCACGACGAAATGTCAAGACCTACTTGATTCTACTACATTTTATTGTGTACATACGATAATCTCTAGTATGTTCAAGTAGATCGTGTGAAATGTAGCGTCTGATGCGCGACAAAACTCAGAAGTTTGAAGTTCAAGCGTCGTCGAATGTTGCGCTTGTAGCGCTAGTGACGCTGTCGCTCACGCAGGACAGTTTCGTAACTACATGTGTGCTGGCATGTTTCGCGCATATCTCGTACAGAGCGTCCATGCCTGCTACCAACTCTATACTTGTATTGTAAAACACTGTTATTAGTAATTAACGTGTTTAAAGTAATAATTATTTTTTTCCTGTGCAGTAAACACCACGGTGACTATATTCGTATTTTAATAGTGAAATATACTTACATAAGAAATAAATAACAACTTTCGACCTTTTTACGGACAATTACGATCTATATTGTTCTTTTTAAAATATGTTGCTATGTTAATGTCTCTTGTTACGATTTGTTATATCCTAATGTCTCAAACCACGAGTCGTAATGTTGTGTATATTAATAAGAACAATATATATTTATTTATTTATCTCTCATATGGACGTTAATAGTAGAATACTTACATAATTATTTAATTCAAATATAATTACTTTTTAAAATGTACTCTTACGCAATTTATCAATGATTATTGATAGAAAACTACTGTCCAAAATATTTTTGTTATCATGATTGACGCAATATTTTTTGTTCCAAAACAGTTAATTTTAAGTAATAACACACATTTAAATGTATGCTTTAAATAAGGTCACCTGTAGGATTATCTTTCATCTATGTTCAAAAATTAATATCATGTAATTTTGATACTTAAAAGGGAATTGTACAGACCAAATTGCGTAATATTTTGAAACTTCCTTACTGTGACGATTTCTATTAGATTTTTACGAGGTCGTTTTTAGTTTAACAAATACATGGACAATCAAAAACACAACACAATGCAAATACACAATATAACTCAAAGATTCTCCATTACTTCACAAAAATAGTACGACATAGAGCTCAAATTAAGGAACAAATATCACAAATAATTGAAATGTTAGGCTTTAAAATATAGGAGTGTGAATGCGCATTCCTCTCTTTTTAACTAAATCTGCACCAAAACATTTGACAATTACATATCGAAAATCTCATTAGACAAAAATACAAACAGAAGAATACACAAAGAAATGAAAAATAGAAAAACATGAAAATATGAAAGCTCTAGAAAAACGAACTCCACTAAAAAGGACGCGAAAAGTTTTTATATATAAAAAAGTGAGGAAGCAGTAAAACAATTACTCAGTGATATTATAACTCAGTGTTGCAATAATTGATATGCAAATTGATGTAATTAGTAAATAGTTGGTAGAAAGTCAAGGAAATGAAATTCAAGGAAAGCACCGTGACACAAATCACTCAGACTTCCGCGCTTCTCTCAATATACTCATCTATTAACACTTGTGACCTCAGCAGGCGACAAGGTCTCGCAGGAAGGAGTGAAGATCTCCGCTCGGCGCCCGCAGTTTTGACTTCGCCCATTTAATAAAACGTGTTGTCTCCCCGGCGGCCCGCAGAAAGAAGCGGATATCACCGCTGCAAGCAGCGGACGAAAAATCGCTCCGCACCCGCTCGACGCTTGCACGTTTGACTTTGCCCATAAGATAATACAGGTCGGCGAAAAAACGCTCCGCTACGAAATCGTATGGTTGACTTTGCACATTCATACAACCAGCAGTTATTCATATGCGAACTGTGACGGGCAGTGTATGTGATCGCTAACCTTTGGCCTGCCTGACACTGAGTGAAGTTACAGGAGTCTTGTGTGGGTGTCGTGGCATGCAGTCTGGAATGGGTGAATCTACGCTAGACCAACCCCCGCAGCAGACATATAACAACACCCCGCTTTCTCTCCATTGGTTACATCTCGTTACTTTTCTTCCGCCGCGAATAGTATAGAAAAAAAATCCTTTGCATTCCTCGAACAATGAAACCGTGTAATGAAATTACTTTTTAAAATTATATTACCTAAGAACCTGTTGTCGACATACAGGGACGCAGTTTTGTGTTCTTTAATCTCATGCTGTGTGGAACAAGGCGTCTCTTCGCACGCACCATATGTTGAAATGTTTTGATGCTTCTAACAAAGCCCATCTTTTTGTAGGCAAATTGTGTTTGCTCTGTGGCCTAATTCAAATGAATTTGCTGTTTCTTTTTATATCTGAGTGTATGTAATGAAAGCGTGCAGACAATCAAAAGCACGAGGTGGAGATTGAAAGCAAACGCTACATCCCTGAAGTATGGGCAGTATTACGAATTCGCGACTTACCCATCTGGATCTCGCTCGAGCAGCGAAAGGGAAAGAGAAGCATAAATGACTTGGAGATGGGAGCTATGTGAAAAGAATTCAATGCAGTCATGTTCAGTTGGAAAAAAACTGCCAGGCTCCATTGAGGACGTGGAGAGTGAATAGTAATATTGCGAGGCGTATAGAGACCTTGTGATGACGCCTGAAATGTCTTCCAAGTAGACGGAAGCTGAGAACCTGACCGCCGGCGTTGAAGAAAAACCTGGGTGACGGAATGGTGCTGAGTTTGTGTCGAGTCATTGCGGATTATTGTGAGAGGAAGCTGCATGAAGAGTTGGGTGCACTAAGACCTCGGTCTTTTTAATTGTCGTTGACTTCTTTCCCCTCCTGGCTACGGTTGTGAAGCACGTTTCCTTTTGCAAAGCGCTACATTCCTACTCTCACTGGTATCCTCCGACCTGGCCCAAGCATCGGGTCTTTAAAGGCTTAGTCAACACTTTTTTGTATTCTTCTCCGTTTTTTTTTTGTACTTTTCTTCTCATGTACTGCTTAGGCGGTGTACAGGAGTGTGCTACCTCCTCCAATATTATCGCAAAGACTGCGCATGCTGTCATCTTTATTACTATTTCACATAATGTCTCCAGGAAGATTGTGAAAAAACATGTCAGTATCGATACACACTGTTCAAAATACTCTAACATCCTCGTATGTATCAGTATCAGTTTGGCGGGTCGGACTGACTGTTGGTTCAGAAGGTATGAATATCGATTTATTTCCTGAATAAGTAACCTACTTTTTTACTCTCCTAAAGCACATCGTAGGTTGATATATTCTTTGTTTTTCATTATATTACTTATTTTTCTAGATTCTGTCCAAAATGTTAGACCCGAAATTTTCATCAGAAAATTGTCGAATTTTATTTTATATGGATGTATTTTAAAACATCGGAGATTTCTAGCTTGGTTAGTTATTTTCGTTTTCATATATTTTTACGGATACCTGGCACCAACAAGGGCATTTCAACTAGCGCAGGTCGAAAGTGGTCCCGATTTTTTATGTTAAAAAATACTGCCTATTAATGTCTCGTCAAAATATTAGCGACGATGGCACACAAGAAGGCACTGAACCGAAACTGGAGAATTTGGCCAATCTTAGGCATTCACTCTACTAAATTTTTGGACAACTATCATGTTGGAACACACCAACAGAGGTCGGAACGTACGCTGTAAGGAACGTTCGCCGATTACTGTCGTAAGCAAAGTATTGTACCCCAAGACATCAGCTAAAGAAATTACTATGAACTCGAAACTCCGTAACGTAATTATATTCGAATTTCGATTTCTGTTTCAACAGTAAAAGACTAACCAATATGGTTATATGATTCTTGACCAGTTAATAATACACGAGTACTATCTTGAGGTCTGTATGTGTTAGTGATGCTCTCTCAATTCTTTTGATTCATTAAGTGAGTAGGATGTGCCTGATGTGCAGGAGTAATGGATAAAGAAGTGGATGTAGATCAGTACTTCAGATGAGATTTTAGAAATGTAGTAACACGGTATGTGTAATTGTACTAGTATTTTTAATACCTTTGTAGAGGTTTCTGGGTAACACCTATTATATTTACAAATTATCATTATTCACATATATTTACCTTTTTAGTCCTTAGGATGGATAGAATAGCATAAATATATTTATTCATTTATTATTATTATAATTAGTATGTATTTTTATCTCAGCTAATGCTGGTATCTTTCTTCCAACCGGGAATGAACCACATTCCTAGGGTTGGATATAATCCATATAGCAGCTACGATACTTTTCTCAGAATATTGGCAGTTCCCAAAAGTGCTGGTTTTTAATTTCATTTACATTTATATTTCCCCTATTGTTTATTGATAATTTCTAATGCTCCTATTACTGCTGGTATGATGTCTGTTTTTGTTTTTCACATTCTCTGAATTTCTATTTTTAAGTCTGTGTATTTTATTATTTCTTTCAGCTTCTTTTTGTGAGATGTTCATATCTTTGAGCACTGCAATATATATTAATTGTCAAGTTTTTTCTCTATTGTTTCGCAATATAATATCAGATTTGTTAGCAGCTACTGATCTATCAGTTATTACTTGCTGGTTCCAAATGATAGCTATGTCTTCTTTGGTCATAACTGGTTGGGGGTTATGTTCATACCACTTGTCGGGTATATCTATCTTGTATTCTTTACAGATTGTATAGAGTACAATGTTGCAAACATTATCATGGCGGCGTATGTATTACTTTTTTGCCAGTATTGGACAGCCAGAAACTATATGGTCTATTGTTTCTTCATACTGTTGGCACATTATTTCGTTGTTAGTCACACTTCTTTAAAAGTCTAAGATAAGGGTCATTGGTACTTTGGTAGATATAATTGTGTAGGTTTTCAATTGCTATTTTGTATGTTGTTTCTATCTGTATTACACCCCGTCATCCTTTCTTTCGTGGCACGTAGTCTATCAATATCAGGCTTTTGGTGATGTTGTCCATATAGAGTTAGAAATTTTCTAGTTTTCCTATAAATTTGCCTCAATACTTCTAGTCGCAATGAGGTATTATACAATTTTCCTGTTTAATTTAAAGTTACTATTAAGCATTTATCCATTCCGAACTTCATATCAATGTCCTCATTACCTTGATTGTTTTTATTTCTGTTTCCATCTCTTACTCGGATTTTTCAAATAATTTTAAATCATCCATGTACCATAGGTGGTTTATTTTAATTTCTGTTTCGTCGAGAGTATATCCTAATTTACCATTCTTTGATAATGTTGCTAACGCTCCACAATTACCAAGTCCTAATTTACTTGTTTTTAGTTCTCTTGTAAGAGGAATGAGGGCTATACCGAAGAGTAATGGTGAAAGTGCATCTCCTTGGAAGATGCCATTCCGGATTTCAACATTTATCGCTATTATATTAGGTCCTATTAGTAATGTTGTATTCCATTGCTCCATATTTTCATAGAATGATATCAATTTTTCATTTGCTTTTATAATTTTAAGTGGTTTGATAATCCATGGGTGTGATATACTGTCGTATATTTTGATAATCTATCCATGCAATGTTAAATTCTTTTTTCGTTATTTTCATTTACTGCCGTCTGTAATAGCATTTGATATCAACAGTTGGTCTTTGCAACCCATTGAACCCTTCACACATCATTTTTGTTCTTTGGGTTTTATTTGGTACTGCACTAGATGTCTCTATTCTACTTGCCATTATAGATGTTAAATTCTTGTATGTGGTAGGTAGGCAGGTTATTGGTCTATAGTTCTTAGGATCTTTGGTATTTTTTCCTTTTGAAATCAAGTCAACCCGTCAGCTAGCCATGTTGGGCAAGTTTTATGATTTTCTATTATTTTATTGTAATACTTGGTCAAATAGTGGTGTGCGGATGTTAAATATTTCAACCAGTAGTTACTGATTTTGCCAATGCCTGGTGAATTCAAGTTTGACAGTTTACCTCTGCTATTTCCTATTTCTTGTTCAGTAATAGGTGGCAACCCCATGGTTTCTGGAATTTCCCTTTCCATTTTCTCTGTCTGTTTCTCAATCCATTTAGGATCCTTATTATACGTATCCTCCCTCTCCTAGATTCCCTTCCAGTTATTATTATTATTGTTTAGGACTTATTTCTCAGCATAGTTGGTAAGTATTTGGGAACGCGTCTAAAGAAGTTCCACTTTTTTAAAATGCGTCTGCTAGACAAATTCTTAGGTGCACACTTTCCGGATAATNTTTGGACCTCAGATAAATAGGTCTTTCCAGGAATTTTCTGATGATTTTCTTAAATATATTTGCATACTGTTCCCGTGGCTAGTATTAATAAATATATTACCGAATGACATTTTTATGTTTAAAGTACTTTCTGAAGTAACTAATAAGTTGTGAAGTTGAAGAACGGGTGTGGAAGGAGAGCATGCTTCGGTTTCGGCTGACTTCATCTCTTTTCTTCTCTTGTTTGATGGCCCTTACTATTTGTTCCAGTACGTGTGTATCAGGTTCATCGAGCAACTATGAAGAATTCATTCTTTGTTTCTTGGCTCATGTAATCACGCATATGAAACATTATGCCAATGTTTACTGAACTAAAACGAAATAGGTATATTTGGTGCACACACCTTGGTGCATATTGGGTAGAGTATCCGATTTGACATTATCTGGAACTGTGTGTATTGTAGAAATGGATAATGAAATGAAACTGGAAAGGGAAGATGGCCATAGTGTTTCGGGGTATCTGACAAAAGAACCTGCTATGAGGAAGACGATCGCAGCCTCGAGGGGAACCCTCGTGTTTGCTCTCGCTGATTGAAGTAAACAGATGGAATCGCGGATTGGGCGAGCTTCGTGCGATGGAAACGTATTGGGCTAAGAGGACGACTTTGTCGTCGGTGTGGTTGACCGCTTCTCGTGCATTTCCCAGTGGTTCTGGAGCCATCGTGCTGTTTCCTTTGTTCGTTGGGGCGCGGCCTTGCGTTGATGCATTTGCTGTATTATTTATTTCAGTTCTTTCTTTCGCTTCGGTTTTGGTTACAAAGTAGGATTTTTTTAAAATTCCCAAGTGTTATTCAATTCACACAGTCCTAGTGGACGTTTTGGTCAACTTGACTACATATTTCGATATATTTCATGCTTTAAGGCACCCTTCCACTCCTATTCGTGTGTGTCCTTGAAAATGAAGAACGTGTACGATTTTATATTCATAAATACGCTGCTAGACACAGGCTCTTGGAATTTAGAAATACTCTTGTCAACTAATAAGATACAAAGAAAATATATGTTACGTGGAGTACCGCTTGATATATGTACGAATATTTGGATATGACCAAAAGTGTTTCTTGGTAGATAATGTTGGTAAGAGTATTCATTCCACAGGCATTTACATTTATCACAACTAAGCTTTTCTTAAGATTTTGATCCACTGTGTTAAAAAATATCATTGACGTCTGTGTAAATGTCATTATTTAGTTTTTAGGGTTTTTGAATATGGGATGTGTTATGGAAATATCTTCTAAGAGGTGAATTATATTTTTTTCTTCGTTGTGTTTTCTTTTCACCTTCTAGTATCCTCTTTTCCAGTGTTATTTGAGAATTTTACATCATTCACCACATTCCCTTCTGTGTTCATATTATTGTTTTGTTTTGTCGTTGACCCGATGTTCGAATGCTTACGACTGCAATTTTTCTTCGAGTATTCACTTATTTCACGTTTTCTTCCACCTTGCAACTCTTCCACGCGAGTCCTTCGCTCTCTAGTACCTCAACAACTGAGTTCTCTGATGACGTGGCATGAGCCTTTTTGGTCTTCCGCGACATTGCACTGCTGCTCGCAGAGTCAACGTGACCCCGTCGCCTTGCAGAGAGGCAGCCGGACGTTCTCTCTGTTGACGTAGGTCTGTGTGACCATGTTCCCCATTTTGAGTGCTCCGTCTACCGAAATTGTTTGCTATAATTTGTACATCAACTCGAAGTTTGCTTTTGTTTTACTTTGAGACGTGTTTGTGAAACAACTCCCTTGCGATTCATTTAGTTTGGTTTGCTAGAAATTATATTAATGTATTGTAATGAATGAAAGTGACCAAGGTAGTTGTGAAGATCGAACTCTATGGAATGGTTGTTAAGTACAGTTGTTCATGCGAAGAAAATAAGTAATACTATATTTTCCGTGGTCTACTTTTTTCAATGAGCAAATTAAAAAAACATAGATTCTTAATCATTTTGGTATCTGTAGGTAATGTTTCAAAAACGTGATCGACACATTTTAAAACATTGCGTCTCTACTTATTTTTTTCTTCTGGTGAGGAATATGAAATTTTCACTATTCATGTCTGCGTAGCACCTCAAAATCCCTTGACCTGGGAATTTACTATGTTAACATATAGCACTGTGTACTGGCGTTTCATGGAGTTGAGAAAGATAACGATTCCGTGACTAATTTAAGAGTGCAATGGCTTTAATTGCGCATATATGTAATATCTATTAGTATATACCGACTTATAATAATACATATATACGCATGTTATGTATATAGAGGTTATATAGGGAACTTATGCTTCCTAATGCTGATGATGCTGCGCAGAGGGAAATCTACTTCGAAGTTTTCGTTACTAGTTTTCCAAATTATCAGTTTCATAAAAGTGTAATTTCATTAAAATATATCAGAAACTTTGAAGTTGGATTGATATCTTCACAGATACAAAGCATGGCGTATAACGGACAAATCCGATACTGGAATACGCTCGAAGGAATATTGACACTTGGAAGCGAAGGCATGTTGAGTACTGCAGTACTTCGAGTATTCGCTGGGAAAGAATGGTAATATGTGAGGAGTCTTAAAGACCACCAGAAAGTCGAGGAACCGATGTGAGATTGCCGACTCTTACTTTCGCTGTAGACCCGTACGCTGCTTACTCGTGTCAACAGAATCTTGATGAGTTTACGTTCGGATGATGTCACCTATACCAGTCGATTCGTAGAACGACAGTTATTGTCATGCCAAGCGTGACGAGCAGAGGGCTTTATATTTCACCTTTGGCCGCAAGGAGACTGCCAGAATTTTGCTTTAGCGTGCCACGACTGGTATGGGAGGAGTTACGCTAGACCAGCCCCTGCAACAGACATATGACAACGCTGCGCTATGGTTCGATTGGTTACATCTCGTTACCGATCTTTCTCCGCGAAGACTAGGTTCCCGGTCGTGCTTTGTGTGCGTGAAGTTGTCAACCCAACTTAACAGTTTCTGATACATTTTAATGAAATTTCCTCATTTTTTATATCTAGAGCGTATGATCTAGAACACGCAAAATAATTAGTTAAGTTCGTTCCAAACGTTCAAATGAAATTCGACATTTGCGAGAGGATTACATTTTCCGTCACTATCGAGCGATCGACATTTTGCTAATACAGTACTATTTCTGCTTATAAGAGGACATAAAAATTACTTCACGTTCGAATCCAAACAATTGATTGTGCTCGCATTGTGCTCCCTCAAATCATCTTTCTCATTAGCTGCTATTGGACTTAAAATGAAGACAGAAATGAACGTAAAGGAACAAATTTATCTCTTCAGTTTGACTTATTGTTCTGGCGTGCGTTTGTGAATCTGGCAGTGATATTTTTATTTTGAGCCCCTGAGACAGTAGTTTTGTTTTTCCCTGTAACAAGCAGTATTGACATCTGTTGAAACGTGACATTAGATTTACGTCTTGAGGCAATTATTTCTGACAAGATTTTGCTTCATAGTTGCAAATTCATTTTCTGTGCATGCAAATAATTTAGTTGGTTTACAGGACCCCTGAGAGTTTTGCCGTATACTGTCATGAAGTATTGGTACGTTGTTTGTGTTGCACCATTAGTGATTCATTGTTTGACCTGAAGAAATATTTATTTCAGTTTGCTCACAACTAAATGGGTACTTTGTAGAATATAATGCTTTAATCATTTACTGAGATATGTAGTAAATAATGCCTATGACAGATCCATGTGTTTATCTCGTTTCTAAATGTGTGTCACATCTGTTTTTAATGAAATGATTATTTAGTCTCACATATTTCCATTAATGAATTAGAACAATTGGTTTCAGTTATCAAAATTTCGTTTATTGTGCTATTGTGTTTATTTTGTATCGGAAGCATCTATTTTTAGTACATCACACTTTCTACTGATGGCTAATTTTCTTCTTCTAAGATTTAAGTTGCATCATAATCAAACTTTACCAAAATTTAAATTTTCTTCTCTTGCTTTTTAAGTACAGAACCTAATACCGACAGCGGTGGTCTAGTATTAGCGTCTTCGCTTCCACGATCTCGCTGAGCGGTAGAGCTTGGGTTCAAACCCTGCTCGGCCGAACGTGGTGAGGCTTTCAGCTGGGTTTTCCCTCACCTACTCCAGACAAATGACTGTTCAGTACCGTAAGCTCCCTGGCAAAGGTTCAAATGATTTGGTGTAGCTATTCTTTCTGATTTGTTTCGACTAAATATTGATGACTGTCTTTCTTGGTGAAAACTGTTATAATTAAAAAGATTGTTATATATAAAAAATATTGTTATAATTAAAAAGACCAGATGTTAATGATTCATTTAGTAAACCCTTATTGTACTGGTTGCTTGAATTTCAAGGTCTCTGTTCTGTATATTTATGTATAGAACTTTTAATTATATGAAAACTTATTTTCCGTATTTCTCTAGTAAATTACACAACTACTCTATTTGTAATGTGTAATATGCTGGCGAATAACACCACCAGTCACGACTAAAAAGTACAACGAATTTCGAATGTCAATGAGGAACTGTATACAAAAGCCATTGAGTGTTAAATTTGGTTGGGAGATGAAAATGAGCTTCATGTGGTCGATTTGAATAAAACTTTGTACTCGTTCTGCACTAAAATACATAAAGGTAGACACTGAAAAAAATTACGAAAAACCAATTCTTTTCGCACGCCGAAGAGCTATTTTTGTGGGTCTTGTTCAACCATAAACTACGAAGTGGACGAGCGTCGACAACCGAATCACATGGCTGAGCTTTGATTCGTCCAACTTCTAGGTACCTTCACTATTCAGAGAAAACTGGAAAATGCAAACGAACAATGCTTTTACCCGTGCATTAAAGATAGGAAGAGCTGGTCCAGTAAAATAAATAGTAAAACTGTATGTTAGTTCAGCTAAGCAGTTATCCATTTTTGTTTTTCTTTCTCATTTTTTGTAGAGGAATTCAAGTAAAATGTTATATCTAAATAATATGTATATTGTATTTAAATATTGACAGTGCCAAACGTTACATTTTCAAAATGATCATAATGTGCGTAACGTATAGGAGGAAATGGAAGAGTACATCACAATTTATTTAAACTATTTTTATTTTGGAATGTACAAGATAAATACGAGTACATTATTTTTGGTGCTACTAAAAATTCACCCGTATTTTAATACTGTTTTATGATTGTTTGTACGGATTTCTAGCGTATCTTTGCAACTAAATTTTCTCGTAGAATATGCGTATTCATTGAACACCTGAAACATTTTGATTAAAAACACTGAACAATTACCAAAATGTATTTCGTTTTGCTTACCTCACATTTTAGTGCTGCAATTAAATACCACTGGTACTTTAAACGATACTATGGAAACAAAATTTGTCTCTATATAATATCAAAAACAAATAAAAAATTTTGTTTTTGATATTATTTGAATTTAAAATTCAACCTTTTTCTCAAAAATATACAGATGGCATGGAAAGGGGGTGATACGTAAAATAATCGAAAACGAACGATACTTGTGTCGAATCCGTAGTTCTAAAACCAGTGAATAGTGACACTCCCAGTGTCTTCTAATGAGAGGTACATCCCCCTTGGTGGAGTGGTAGTGAGATGAAGTAATAGTAATCGAATACAGACAATATAACAGTGTAATTCATGGCTTTTTAGGGGTCTGTGATTAAATGGGTCTGTTCTGATGTTGTTTAAATCCATCTTTTGACCTTTTTGGCATGTACATGACTATAGCTCTCTTATACGTGGAGTGGGACCGCAAGTCTGATTGATGTCGGAATTGTCTTCAACTGTGGAAGAAATTTTTACTTTTGGGCAATATCGGGTTAATAAGCTAGTTAATTAGTAAAGTTATGGCCTTCTTCTCTCCAACTTCAATTTTTTTTAAATAATCGCTTTCTGGCAGCATAGCTGTCATTCTCATTATCTCTGATTACAGAAAAGAACGTTGAAATCCTGATAGTCCGAGCAAACCTATACCGAACATCGTTGATCGAAAGACATCGGTACAACACTCCTCAAAAGGATCATAGTATTTCGAAATAATTCAAAGGATTACAGATATGTGGCCGAATAAAATAGTACCACATTACTAGATGGCTGGATGTACTGTGTTTAGCTAATTATTTTGAATTACACCATATACTTGGTATCACTTTGAGCAGTGTGTGCATACTTCCAGTCTCCTCATTGAAACAGCATTTTGACCACCCGTCAGTGACTTCCAAACAGCGCGAGAGGTTGAAATAAAGATATCTGTCAATAAAAAATAATAACGTTTTGCTGTATTATTTGAATTGAAGCAGAATGTTAACCATCTTTTTGATGTTTTACTATACACTTGAAGCCTATCCATTAATGTTCTTATAACTATATAGTTTATTCAGTACAAAGAGAAGTAAGATTATAAACCAGGAGTATGATGTTTGTTCAGTTAACTATGGTGAGATCACGGTATTCGTCTTCTGAAACAATTCAAACGACATAGACGAGCCGTAAAGCCTCACAAAAAAATCAAACGACATACATAACTACCGCGCTTTAAAATAAAAACTTTATCAGCGTTTTACAAATTCATTGGAAAATACTCGTTTGAATCAATTTTGTCTCTCACGTTTACAAGGAAGTGTTTCAACGATATGTAGATTTTTATTCACAATAATAAACGACACCCAATAAATATTTTAAAAATTAGTTCTAAATTTGTAAGAGGAACTACAAAATTAATTCCCAACTCGGTAAATGTTTGTGCTGATTTTTCTTTTTCTGATAATGTTTGATATCCATAATTTATTTCCTTAAAGGATTTTGAAGTGAGTTGAAGTTTATTTTCCGTGCCACTTATCACTGAGCTTGTACTTTAACTTCAGTTCAGGATTCTGAACAAATAGTATCTGTTCAAGCGCAGGATACATCATGCGTTTTCCCTCTTTCAAGTAGACGTGAACAAGACGATACCGGAATGCCTCCTTAACTGACTTCTCTCCGTTACATTTTATACTTCTACTCGCAAGGTTTTTTGTCTTCTCTGTTTCGTCCTCCGCTTATGTTTGTCTCGTAACGCTATTGTTGCGTTTCAAGTGTGACAAGTGCTATGCTGAAGCTTCGCTAACGAAATCTAATGACATTGAAATGGGAAAACCGGAGAGTTCATGGCGTCCAATGGTGTATGCCAATGCGTCGAGTGCTTCCAGCATTTAATAAGGACGCAAATATGTAGATTTCGTGTTAGTTTCTGCCATTAGTGCCCATCGCGTCTCACACACGGAATGCTTTCGTTCCTGTGTTCGCTGCCCAATTTTGTCCCTTCTCTATCTCTTTCCTCGTGCCGTTTAAGACCATCTCTCCAAATTCCTATTCTGCCACACTGTCCTCTCTTTCCGTTCATCTGTTTCAGGTATCTTGTCTCCCCTTGCGAACGATCATCATAGCTCGAGCCTCTCCCCCGTCCCAGAACAGCTTCCAGAGTGTTGCAGCCTCGTTGGAAGCACGTCTTCCTCCCACTCGTTCGCCTGTGTAGTCTCCACTATGCGTGACCCACCGGAGGAAATTCTCTAACGCCTACGATGGTTTATGATGCATGTCCGCCATTTCCGGGATTATCCCGCCGCTTGACAAAACGAAGTCTCGGCGGAAAATGTGGTGCAACACTTGTTACAGGGATTGGAGGTATTTTTTCATCGGTTTCTTTGTGTTCCTGCTTGACTATCCTCCCATAGATGAAATGCAATGGAATATTAGAGATTTATCGTATATTTGTTGGTTTGGACACACAATTTGTACGGTCGTTGTTTTAGTTTGAAATCATTTTGATGGATATCGTGGGAAGTATGGAGTCATATGAGGGTGTTTTCCCCCCATACCTTACAAATTCATCCGTTACGTTTTACTGGTCAAATTTGTTCACTATTTTTATTTTGCAAATTCTCTCTTTAATTAAATATATTACGACCTTTCTGTAGACTGTTCACTTAATTTGTTGTAGTAGATTCATAAAAAGACTCGTTACCGTATGGCTTGAAAATCTAATTATTTTAAAAATATGATAGTAGACGAAAATAATGCTAATATTTTTATTTCTCTTATTACTTATTCTTCCTTGTTATATTTTTAAAACTACTTCATACACTATCGTAATATATTTTAATCCAATCATTACTCATAAAATAAATATTTATTCATAGTAAACGAACTCCATTTTCTTCTCTGATGTATCATGCATGTGATGGATTATTTAACTAATTTTGTGATTTCTTTATTGTACAATTTTTCATTACTCGAACAACAGAAGTCTCTTGTGAATAACTAGGCATTTCTCTAACTATATTTAGTTCATGGACAGAGCAAATGTCATTTTTATCACAGTTCTTATATTTGATTAAGTATAAACTTCAGACAATTACTGACATGTTTCCATTTTTAAATTATGCGTAACATTTGAATTTCCGTAGTAGAAAAAATTTCTTAACACTTTTATTCTTTGTTTATATTGCTGGAAAACCCGATCTCTTATTGAATGATTTTAATGCTCACAATATTTATATTTTTGATTAGAAATCGTACCTATTACTCTTTTAAGCGAGATAACTGTGGGACAGCCATTTGTGGAACTATCTTGATGCGATGGGTTGAGCAGAAGGGGGAAAGAGAGAAAATTTAGTCTGCTTTACGTGAGTGTACATTCTCACAACTAAGCGAGTTATTACTGATGTTTGTGTTTTTAACGTATTAAGTCGTTTGACGCATAACTTTGAAAATAGAATTTTTCTGTACAGTGTAAAACCTCGACTGCTAACGGCCCATTCGATTTCAATTACATAAACATTTGCTGGCTCACTGGATCAGCACAGATTCGACTAAATAAAAGAAGAATAACATTATGATATATTCTGAAAAATGAAACCAAATGTGTAACGATGCCATTATCTTTTGAGTACATCGGATTTTTCGTATGCAAACGGAGTGTTAAAATGCTACGATAAGAGAAATTCTGATATTTGCACGGTTTACCTATAAAAATGAATTCTGAAGAGACTTTATGTATTTCAGTTACTGTTCTATCAAAAACCCATTGAAAATGATTATCATGATCTTCAAGAAAATTTAAAAATCTTAGTGACATGAGTCAAGTACTGTACCTACAGGTTTTCTTGTCCAATGAATTCATTGTACTATCAAGAAGGTTGAAATGCGTATTTAAGTTTTCTTAAGTACATTTTATTAGCTTCTTGATGATTTTTATTCTCTTCACTTATAGCTTTAAAGAAATGCGGATCGTTTCATGATGGCAGGCGTATTTTACTCCTTAATATTTATTGATATAATTGCTTTAACAAGTGGAGGTCGCGACTTCGAAGGATTATAGTACCACGTGAGGGTCATCGGTTGTCAAAGCAAGAAAGTGCAAAAACTAGCCAATTCCATGAAAAAATATATTTCAATTTATATATTGAACATGAAACCTACATTTATACCAACTCAGTTGCGTAATCGGTAGCGTACTTGATCACCACTTTAGGAACTGGGATTGTTTTCTTCTCTGTGGTAGTTTTTCTGTGAAAGAATTTTTAATAAGATTAATAATTTCAAAAATTATCTTGTATGGGTTTTCATATGATAAATTGTCGCTCAGTATCTTTATATTATTGATACTTTATTGAAATGTATGTTTAATGTACGGGAATTATTTATGAAATTAATAATAAATATGTTGAAGTTAATGTCTTTTCAATCGAAATAATTTCTTTTATGTTAAACCGATACATTTTGCTACAATGGTACTAACAATTTTAACAGTGCTCTATTTTTTAGCCTTACAGGGAGTGTAATTAAAATTCTTTGGGTTTTAATATCCCCTGAATTATTTTATTCGAATGTTATTTTAGGAGAAAATAAAATAATGTATACTAACTTCATTTGAAAACATATCAATAATTATTTATGTTTAGTGTTAGTGGGTACATACAACGAACATAACCTCCTTTATCCAGAATGTAAGCCTCTCCTGCTTCTATGTAATCAAACCAAATAGAAAAGAGGTGAAGTTCGTTGTCATATAACGCGTTGTTGTAGATGTACTGCTTCGATTGTTACGTCATTTCCCACTTTTCCACCTGTCAACGTCTCAACTCCTTCTCTATCGATTAAAACAGCTAAACCCTACTGATATGGATCATTATTTACGGAAAAGATTTTTTGTGAAATATATGTGATTTTGTTTTAGATACTGCAGAATTATTAGCGGCCGTGTTTTACTTCCTCTACTTTCCCCATTACTCCACCTAACGTCGTAGAAATTACATGATTTACTGAAATAATGCTACATCTATGTGAAAATGTTTTATTACATCATGCAAAACGAGTAAAAGGTTAATATTGCACCCTCAGCCACCCAATCCACTACCCCGTGCCACTCTGCACAATCTTATACAGTCAAATCTTGTAAACAAGCACCTCGCATTACCAGTGATTCGCTCAATGAACAAAAGAAAATGCGAAAAATCACTCGGTTACCGAGCAATTTTTCGCAGTACGAGTGACGAGATTAGGATGATTTGACTGGACGACGTGGTCACGTGTGACTCCAATCCGAGTAAATGCGTAATGAATCTGAAGTAATCGGCTATTCCATGTCTGGCCAATATTATGGGGCTAGAGATAGGAAGTAAAGACATCAATGACCTAGTGAAGAAACATAATAACGTGGTGACCACCGAAGGCAATATAAATTTGCACTCTGTATCTCAGAATTGTCTAGGTGGTGTCATCAGGAGAGGAATAGGAAACAGTAGGGTTTTTAAAACACCTGGATATGTGAAGTGCAGCCAGTAGAAATCTATTTTTCACTACATTGTGATAAAAGGTTATAATAAAGGGGACACCAAATTTAAATGTCATGAAGTTTTTTAATAGCTGAACAGTACACCGAGGCGGGGCGGCCACGAACATCACAACACATTAGAAATAAGAGGGGGAGGTTATAAGACAGTGTTACTATCCTCTAATAATAAATATAGTCACTAGATTACATTTATGAATATACATTTAACATCCTCCTTTAATCTAGTGACCCACAAAAATTACTTCTTTAATTCATGTAACTTAAACAAAAATTGTGCTTGCTAGCAGGTAAGGCTTTAGTGAGTACATCAGCAAGCATCTTACTGTCCGGTAGATACAGTACAGACAATTCTTTATTCTTGACAACATCTGATATAATTGTATTTGATGTCAATGTGCCTAGTACAATTCCTAAAAAGAGGATTATAAGCTAGTTTACCAGCACTTTGATTATCATTAAATAGTACTACAGACTGTGTAAATCCGTTTACCTTACCTAAAAGACCTTTTAGAAAAATTGCTTCTTTTTGATAACAAGAGCCATGGCAATATATTCAGCCTCAGTACTGCTGAGTGCTACAAATTTTTGCTATTTTGCTTCCCAGTACACTGGCACATTAGCCAACAAAAATTGAATATATTATACATTTTTTATACTTTTTAGAGTAATGTAAACTATAATCAATAGTGCCTTTAAGATACCTGAGTACCCTTTTAGCAGCCCTCCAATGTTCCATACTGTAATTTGAATTGAATTGGCTTAAGTAACTTGCCGAATAATCTACATCTGGTCTACTGGTGACTGCCAGATACATTATGCTACCTATGAGAGATTGGTATGGGACATTGGGAGGTTGTTTACCAACAGAAATTTCCTTTAATTTACAATTGAAATCTACAAGGTTACTAATAGGATTAGCATCTACCATATCAAACCTCTTTACAATTTCTAGGATGAACTTCTTTTTCTTAATCAGAAGCCCATGTTCAGAGTGGTCAAAATCTATACCTAAACAATGTTTAATATTTCCTAAATCTTTGACACTAATTTTTATTAAAATAATTAGAAAATACAATAAAATCATCTAAATGTAAAGCTAGATAGAGACTGACTTATTATTGATTTTGAAAAATACACAAGGATGAAAATTAGATTTAATAAATTTTAACTTCAGTAATACACTTTCGACCTTTACAAACCAAACTCTTGCAGACTGCTTTAGCCTATAAATGGCTTTTTTAATAAACATACTTTGGATCAACAAAGCCCTCTGGCTGGTACATATAGACTTTCATTCAACTCTGCGTGCAAAAATAATGCATTGATGTCTAAGTGTTTAATGGTCAAATTCATCTTTACAGACAAAGCTTATAACAACCTTAAAGAACTCTTAGCCATAACAGGAGATAAAGTTTCCAGAAAATCTACTCCATATTTTTGTGCAAAACCCTTTGCAACAAGCCTTGCTTTCTAAGTTTTACAATCCTGACCATTTTTAATTTCATAAACCCATTTAGATTTTACAATATTAGCGCATTAATTGGTTTATCTACCAAAGACCTAGTATTATACTTTAACAAGGAATCATACCTCTATTGCACGGCAGATAGCCATTCGGCACTATCACTACACTCCACTGCCTCACTATAACATGATGGCTCACTTAAACACAAAATTCAACATCAGCTGAAATAACAATTTTTCCAGGGCGCTGGAGGTCGTAAAGACAGTAACCTTTTGTTCCTTCAGGGTACCCTACTATGATATATTCTTGACCTCTGAGATCCCTTTTGGTTCTTTTGTGTTTGGGGGTAGGAGCATAAGCATTTGACCTAAGGACTCTTAAATTACTAAGGTCCACCTTTGATTCTTACCACGCTTCTCCTGGTGTCACTCCTGGTACTGCAGCAGCTGGACTTCTATTTTAAGATAAATTGCTGTCATTACTGCTTCACCCTAAATTTTTCTATTGAGTCCAGATTCTATTAGCATACAACGGGCTTTTTCTATAACTGTTCTGGTTATTCTTTCCGATACTCCACCTTGCTCAGGAGTATATGGAACTATTCTCTGATGTGCAATGCCACACCCTTTTAAATACGTCTCGAACTGACGAGAGGTGTATTCAGTTCCATTATCAGTCCTGATACTTTTAATTCGCAGGCCTTTCTCATTCTCCACCAAAGCCTTAAACTCTTTGAATTTCTCTAGGGTTCCATCTTTGGACCTTAACAGATACCCAAATGTTTTCCTGGTGAAATCGACTGTAAACATAATTAGGTACTAGCACCGCCCCATGTTGGCTCACTCATGAGATCTCAAATGTCAGAATGGATAAGTCCCAACTGTTCAGTCGCTCTTGCACCTCTTCTTTTCCTTTGAGTTGGTTTTCGTGTTTGCTTACCCTTAAGACGTACTTCACACTTCGGAAAATCTGATTCACCGAAGTTCAGGACAATGGAACGATTCTTTAACTTCTTCATACCATTGAAGTTCAGATGTCCTAGCCTGTGGTGTCAGGTCTGCTGATAAACTGCCAAGGATACTGTGGTGGATTGGTGTTGCGCAGTCTTCATACGCAAATCTCTAAGTCCTTGGGAGTAACAACGTCAGGTTCTCCACGGATAGAACACTTATGTTCCTGGTAGATTCTACAGTTCTTCTCGTCGAAGATAACTATAAGACTTTTCTCTGTTTGTTTGCAACTGATAACAGATTGGCAGACAACTCAGGAGCAACTAACACATCAGGAATGGTTTTTTCGTTACCATTATCTAACATAACATTGATGTCTTCTTTACAGTATATAATTGATTTGTTGGCCACTTGAATTGTAGTTTGAAATTCATTATCCAAATTTCTTATTGTATGAGCACCGTTGGATATATGAGAGCTTGCTCCAGAATCGATTATAAGCCAGACTGACGAGGTTTGGCTTGATTGGCAGTTAGAGCTAACAGTAGAGACAGCATTTTCTTGTCTGTTCTCTTTTGGTTTGTAAACTTAGGACATACTGACTTCAAATGTCCTTCTTTATGACAATTAAAATATATTAATTTATTGTTAGGAAAAACCTCCTTCTGAACTGCCTTCTTTCTTGAAAAATTTTCCTTTGGAAGTAGAACAGTCATCATTCACTAACTCTCTTTCCTTCAGTTACACTTCCACAGTACATAACCTTTTATTAAGATTCGTCATTGTCCTTTCACTCTTTGGCATAGACTACCAGGGATTAACAAATTCAAAAAATTGTTGTGGTAATGTATTCAAAATACGGTTTAAAAACAAAGATTCGGGAAGTTTTACCTTTTCTTCCCTCCAAGTTTCGCCCTGAAGTTCCATCCACAGCTTTTCACAACGTGAAATGTGTTTACGAACACCCTCAGCCAAGTCCATGGTTTTTTTTGTGCCGCTTTAGGGCTCGTCATTAGCAAGATCACTCTTCATGTCCATAATTTTTATATTGAAAAACTCATTGAAGAGATGATCTTGTCTTTGTTCTTGAACACTCAACAATTTTCCCCACATTTCACTGCTAGATGAACACATATTAATAAGGTGACGACCTGCAGTAGTCATATTACTTATAATGACTTGCTGAGCCCTAAATTCAATCTTCTCTAACACATCCATCTCCTTCTGATAATTACGCCGGTCCTTTTCAGAAGAGTCGGCATCGGGAGGTTGGGGATATTGCAGCTTACCGAGTACTGCATTCATCATGCCTGTGCTTTTTAGCAAAATGGTTACCTGGAATTTCCAGTCGTTCCAGTTTGACTGCCCTTTCAATTTGTCAATATTTGTTTTCAGTAAACTTTCCGTGATAATATCCACGGGAATGAAAAACTAGCAATATGGCGAACCGGTACTGATTCTAAACACGGCACTAGTACTGTACACGCGCTATAACTTATAAACTAGCCATTTACTTTAAGTAATCAATCAGATTGGTGTCTGGACCCATAACCTGATAAAAGGTTAAAATAAAGTGGACACCAAATGTAAATGTCATAAGGTTTTTAATAGCTGAACGATACACTGAGGCGAGGCGGGCACAAACTTCACAACACAGTAGAAATAAGAGGAGGAGGTTATAAGACAGTGTTACCATCTTCTAATAATATATAGTCACTAAGTTACTTTTATGAATATACATTTAACACATTGCTTAATATTTATATTAATATATTCTTTCTTGTATTCGTAAATGTGAGTTATTTCGCATTGATGATAACTTCACAGTGATCATTGACTAGGTTTTGTAGTGATGGGACATTGTTTTATACACAAATTAAGTGTCATTAATTATATCAAATTACTTGGGATTTAAGACGTTTGAATCCAAAAAGAAACATTAGCATGCTTTTCATCTACACCTCAAAAGAGCTGTAAAATTCTTAACCCACGAGACCTTATTAGAGCGTCTTCTTTGAAGATGCATTCGAAGGAGAAGTGAGAATAAAGGGGCGTAAAGTACTCAGACCTTGTGCTTGCCCGAAAAGAGAAGACTTATAGCATTGCTACTGGCTTTCATGTGCGCTGTTCATAAGGTCGTATGATAATGGCGGTGTTCGCACATCCGACTGTAGCATTATGACAGCTCTGCGACTTCTCCTTTGAATGGCGAACGAATGCAAAGTGAGTGTGTAGAAGACACGTTGCCTTTTCTCCATTCTGGATGGTGAGAAGCTGAAAGTTCGAAATAAAGCGAGAGAGAACGTTGAGATACATTTTCAGGGTTAAAAAGGTTTGCAGAACAGTTGATAACGGGAGATAATTCAAAGAGATTGAAAACGAAACTAGATAATAGACATATTTCTGGCATGGAAAAGAAGAAATCCAGTGGTGTGTAATATAGTTGGGGAGGATCAAGAGTGACCGAGGAAAGAGACATGAGATTGAGGGCAAATTGCTCGGATATTTGTAGGAAAGATTTAAAAAGTAGAACATTATGAATCATGAATTAAATTCCCTGGTAAGAGGAAAGGAAGATAAGGGTGAAAGGTAGTGAGGAAATGGACTCGATTACGTAGTTACGAGAACATTAAATTATGCCTGATGATGACTAGTAGCCTGTGGTGGTGAATGTGTTGGAAGTCCGTATTGTGTGAGTGAGGTATTCAATACAAATGAGTCTGGAACAGGATTATGACGAAAGAGTACTCCCCATTGGTGGTCGAAAGCACTATCGGAACGACATAAAACATACTTGCTTTTATTAAACCTACACTGTTTAATTTTGTTGCATTATGAAGCTTTCTGTATGGAAATGACTTTTACGAATATCACATACAACGCTTACTTATGGTATTATTCCATCTACTTAGTATACACTATCGTTCAAATAATAATTTAATTGATTTATAAACCTGATTGTCAAAAAAGCAGTTACAAACTGCGTATGACCATGTGCAGGACAATAGTACGGAATGCTCATACCCGGCCAAAATTATCTCATCACTACGTGTTATCTTCTATTTAAAGTAATGTCTCTAATCTTTCAAAACCAGGGGGAGTGTCGTGCCTTACTTGGTTCCAAGGAAAGTAATCGTATACAATAAAATATTTCATAATTAGAAACACGATTTTGCTATTGTTGGATATGTTATTTATTTATTTATTTATTTTATCCTGTACCCAGACTCAGCCTACACCAGAGAAAATATGGTATGGCGTAGCATATGTTTGGTTGATTATTGCCGATAATCGAGTCTACATATTTAGCTAGAAAGGAACTAAGAGCTGAAGAAGCAAGCCAGCTGTCTCAAAGGTCGCTGGAATGTGGTGAGCAAGGAACCAGAGGGAGGTGCGAGGCCACCGTATAGCTGTGGGAGGGCGGGTAGCAAAGCCACGCGCATCAGTCTCTACCCCTGTTCTCCCGAGAGTTCTGTATCTACAAGATGCAGTAATACGACACAATATACCGGGACTAGGCACAGAGCGTCAGGCGTCAGGCGCGCCGAGGACGATAGCAGGAGAAGACACGGCGCGCGACAGCAATGGCAACACTGGAGACTATAGTCTTCGGGGCGCTCTCTGGCGGCGAGGTTTTGCTATTGACATTCTAATAACACTGTCAACTCCGCGTTTCTCATCAGGGAGGACCATCACCGCTGTTGGTGGCTCCCCGTTTACCGTCCGCCCCATCCTTCATCCGCAACCCGCTTTCACTTCCCCCGTCCCTCAGGTCGACTGGCGAGCCTCGTTCCTCTTCGGGACCCATCCTCATCGGTGTGCTGCTACGCCATTGTGGGGCCACAATCTCTATAATGGGCTGTTTGTTTCGACGACGCCTGTGCAGGAACCTTCTACAAGGCGGCGCTAACAAGAAGTGGAAGTGGGTGGCGTGGTACGAGCGTGGGAGCGCGTGCGGGCGTCTCTGGCCTTTTGCGGGTGGACGAGAGGCGAAGGGCTGCAAGTTGGTGAGGAAGAGAATGAGGGGCGTGCGCGAAGTCGTGGCGCCTTGAGCTATTTTCTCACTCCACCCGCTTCCCTCTTACTCCGTACAACTCGTGACCAAATTGTGCGTTCCGGAATGCGCAATATGCTTCACTAGGGAATATAGGATTAAATCTTGTTGCTTTGGTAGGTTAAGCATAAGAGCATAATATTCGCAAATGTACTGTTATGTTGTTTGGATGGCGCTTCTTAGACCAAGAGTGTCGTTTCTGGTGAACATTGCCACATGCTTGGAACCCATATCAGTACTCTGTCCCAGAAGAATGTCCCACAGAAACAGATTATTAGACTAAGTCCAGATTTTCTCTGTAATAAATACAACGGTTGAGGTAAACCGTTTTACGACTACTAAAATTACTAACGTAAATGTGGTTTTGAAATATCTAGAAAATACCGTTCATTCATTTCACTGTCTGAAGTAACATACGACAATGAAAGACATTTATTCGTGTTAACGATGAAATTGAAACTAAATTATGATTTGACTTGTATCGTAACTACATTTATCTTAAGAAAACGGAATAATTTTCAAAGGAGTCTATTTTTTGTGTGTTTCAAAAGCTTTGTGTTTTATTAATTCACATTTCTGGCTCAAATGCATCGCCAAAATACACAGGTGAGACAGAAGACACCTCCACATTTATAAAATTTATCAAATGTGCGACTCTGACCAATCATTTCAATTCTGGTTATAACAATCACCGATGAGGAGAAATGTAGGTGTATATTTTTTTGCCATCTCATCGCTCTGATTTCTACAGCATGTCCGAAAGTTAAGGTGTTCGCAAAATTCATATTTGCTGAGCAATATTATTAATGTTTTTGGATGTTGTGCACGCTTAAGGTTGGACAGGCACTGATAATTTTTGACAACGTGACTATTTCATCACTCTCGTCATGTCTATGGATCCTTATGGTGGTGCGCGCACTTGAATACGTGACAACTGGGTGCCTTTGGTCCTGAATGGTATCTAAGGTGTATTCTCTCTGTCGATCGGTAATGACGATCGGCGAACACAGACAAGGCCTCGTCGATCGACTTTATGTGGGTGCACCTTTTCAAAGAAAAAAAATCCCCTATTCAAAATTTTACTGTATCGGACATATAAATCCCAACAAAATATCTTCCCGACCTTTAACAGGATTATGTGATATCAATTTCGAAATGTTAGCGGAAGTTGCCAAGATAGTCTGAGGCTGATGTACGATGATTTTCTACCATAGGCAACGCCATTAAGAAGATATTTGTTGTAATATGATTTGAAATGAAGAATTTAATAGTAATTTTTCAATGTTAACTATGTAAAATAATATTAAGTGGCAGTAACATTTAAAGTAAGTAGAACAAGTGTAACATAAATTGAGACGAGTAAGTGTATAATTTCATATTCAATCAAAGTGAATATGAAGTGCTTCCAGTGTTCGTTAACGTAGGTGGACATCCATCCACGTTTACTTCCGAAGATACGGCTTTCACGGTGTACACGTGGTGTGAGCTGCCGAATGTGTTCTGTTAAAGAGGATTTTTCATAAAATACCTCATGGAATTATCATGCATTTTCATAAAACAGACGAGCCCTAAAGCCCCACAAAAATTCAGAAAACAAAAACCGAAGCTTCTAAGTACTTTTTGACCATAAATTTCTTATTATTAAAATTCATCTCATAATTGTGCCAAATCCTGGTTTTCAACACGATTTCCAGAATATATTGGTCTATAATGTACTGACTCCTTGTTTTCCTTTGAAGTTGAAAACTAACTGAATTCTTTGGACCGTACGCTGTTTTAGTTTATTTTCTACCATAGTTAATTGACTATTATTGCTGCAGTTCTTTTAAGCATAAATGTATTGTAGACGTTTTGGGAAGGAAAATGCTGTCTAATGTTTTACTATCATAGTTTTTTTCAAAGTGTTGTTTTAGAATTTAATTTCCCTCTAGAAAATCACTGAATACATCTTACTGTTTCGTAATTTATCGAAGGCAGTAGGACGTTACTTTTTTGTAACAAAAACCATCAGACAGGTCATGAACTTTCGAAAACCGAGACATCAAATAGGGAGAAATGTATACCCTTCCAGTTCCTGCATTTTTGCACCATGGTATGCATAGGTGTCCATCTTTGTGTTAAATTTTTTCTCATTTTTCTTGTTCTGCATTTCTTCGCTACTAAAACAGTGAAATAGGTAGATTCGGAATGACTTAAATGTTTCCTCTTCTTGTCGATTGTCCAGTCAGAAAGGAGGGAAGCATAGGCGCTCAGTAGGCAAACAACAAATCCATTTTCGTCTGATGAATACAAAGAGTGGAATATGTAATGCCGAAAGGTTGGGGATTTAAATCCCGTACACGAGCGGTCTCGTTCCGGGTGAAGTAGAGGTAGGCTTTACGAATGCAGGCTGCCGTGGAACAAAGGCGGGCGGACGGACATGTAGGGAGCGAAAGGGGTTGCGAGTGAGGGAAGGGAGTGAGATCTATGAGCCTTTCATCTGGGGCCGGCTATTGCAATCGTGGACCTCGTGTTTATTGAGATACGCTTTCCAAAACTCGGGCTTCAGCGTTGTGCATTATAGTTGCGTGCTCCCCACTAAAGCTATCAATGACGAAAGTGAGTGGCAGGTTGCATAGGATAAGATCCTCTGCTCTTCGACCTATGTCCCTCCCTGCAGCAAATGGGGTTGCTGTGACATGAGCTATATTTTGCCTTTTCCTCGTATGTCTCGCCTCTCGCCTCCTCTTGTCCCATACTTCATTTTTCTGACATGTAACTTAAGATTACCTTGAGACCGTACCTTGTTCGAGTTCGATCATTAGGAAGTCACCGTATACGTAATCGTTTCTTTAATCTTTTGGGAAAGAGAAGCGAACTCAAATATTGTTAGTATTGCTTTTTTAAATCTGAGATGTGGGTTTTTAGTAGAATTCAATCTATGACCTTGGTGGCAGTTGTCGTGGCTGATTTCGAAGTTTTCTTATTCCTCTTCCCTCATTAAGGCTATTACGACAATATTTTTTGTTCAACGTGCGAACGTAATGTTCCATGCTTCTCTTATTACTGGTCCAGTGTCAGCGAAGATCCCTGATCTTCCGTGATCCGGCTACTTAATGCCTTCGCTATGTTCGAACGAACAAGGACACAGATGAACCGCCCTTGGCGACGTACTACGCCGCTTAAAGAGGTTGGCGTGCTGAACCTGAAGAACATGCGTTGCGTTCCCCGTTTCTTGTTCCCCATCCTACTTCGAATCTCCCCACCACCATGTCTCCAGAGCGGACTACGACGTAGGAATGGAATTACTTATGTTGGTTCACTTGCTTAAGAAATGTTTCTGCGGGGAGAGGGTCCGAATTCAGTACCAGTTTGGTGGAATGATGCGTGGAAGAATATTTATATATTGCATGTACAGTTTAGTTACGTGTTGTTGACAACGACCGTTGTCTACTGCAAATATTTTTCATTAGTGGGTTGTGAATTTCTTAGGTCACATTTGCTGCCTGCCAAGTGGTAAGAAAAATTGTTTTTTTTTGTTAAATCGAATTGATTTCCTAATTAAGTGAAAGCATAAGTTCAGCCATAATATGATAACACTTTGATCTACAGGTTTATTTTGTTGCGTTTATTCTCCAAGCCTTTTTAATAGCACCACACTTTTTTCTTTTTTTGGGAAACTTTTACGAGTTGAGTGGCTGAAGAATGTTTATAAGTTAGCAAAACCTACTGATCGGCATAGCGGGTATTCCAGGACATACGTTAGAAAAGTACTATTAATAAAGTCACAAATGTTTTGTCTTCCTCGTATCATATGAAACAGAATTGTCCAAATTCTTCTTTGTATAATCAATCAAATTAATTAAAGCTTTGCGATACTTGATATTTTTTCAATGGAAGACTACTAATTTTCGGTTAGAGCAAACGTGGGGAAACACGAGCTGGAATGTGACCATCATGCGAATTTTGACGCCAAATGTAATTAAAGAATAATAAAAATTGCTGTAAAATTAATACACAAAATTGGAATGTGGCTTATTCGCCTCCTGGCTTTTGCAACTGTTTTTACTTTTACATTCGCTCAAATAAAACCCAGAATGACATTTGAAAGCAAATTGGAAATTTATTATTGCATTGACTTCATCTCCTGTTTCCGTAGTAAATGCTCTCTCCACATTTGTTCACCCTTACGGCGGAATGGAAAGAAAGAATAAAAAAATGTTTTCAGAGATTTCACTGGATATGCTATTTTGGACGTGGGATACTCCTTCCAATCATTGTCACTGTAATGTTTCTCAGCTATGTGTATGCCAGAGAGATATTTTGAGTTTTTTTAAATGTGATACCAAACCATCCGGAGACTGGGGTGAAAATGCTTCATAAACCTTCACGTTAAAGCAAACAATATTATGCATATTTTCTGGGCATATAACTCTAACGGATGTTTATAGTGGCTGACATGCTTGCGGACAAAGTTCGGTAAAGACGCTTGGTACATTTTTTACTACTCGCAATATTGTGATTTAACTATCTTTATATATTATTAGTATATTATTTAACTATCTGTGTTATAT